>JARSSU010007401.1:0-24456 GCA_029619165.1 Eurosta solidaginis
GATGATATCTTCAAACGACTGCCCATAATTACGCTTGCAAAATTTTAAATTCACCTATCTTTAAAAGCGGGCGTATGTACCACGACACCACGTATGTCCCTAAAATCATTTACTTATTCTCTTCTATTCGTGCGTCACATCATCGTTTCTACCCATCGACTACCTAAGTTTCATGGTTTCATCGCTTTAAATAAATGCGTTATCCTGCCCTATTTATCGTGTTACACTGCGGACGGATCGGACGGACGGACATAGGCTGCTACACAAATTTTTTTCCGCATACTGATGTATTGTTATATTGGAAGTCTATATCTACCGATTCCTATTATACCTGTAAGCACCTCAACCGATCTAATCCATCAAAGTTTAGATACATACGTGAAACATACTATCTGTAAGCTCTAATCAACCTGATGTATAAAAATGAGTTCTATATGAGAAAAGCGCAAGACTTAAAGCACCTAAGTGTATTAAGGCCTACATTTTATAAGTGATGGAATATCTCATGAAATTTTGTGGCCATATGACACGAAAAGGTTGATAAAATACTACGGTCGCCATCATATGCCTCAAATCTCAATACTACCTGTAAGAAACTATAAAATGCTTGAGTTACAAGCTCATTGATCAACATTCTCCTTGTGCAAGTCTCATTAGAGCTCTTTTTTCGATAACTGTTCGCAACTAGCTTACGAACTGGACCGCCCTGATGACAGGACCTACACCTAAAAACTGAAAAAGTCCCGTCAGTGTTTTACTTTTTGCATACAATTATCAAAAATTGTGTGGTATGTACTAGTTTGGCTATGTTGTGGCGACAAACGACACTCTCGGCAGACCATGGTTACTAATCTATACTAGTAAGTCTTAGTTTATCACAACTGCAATCATCAAGGACCTCGTGACTGTTACTTACTTGCGAGATGTTCGTTCTATCAGATTTTGATGTCCCTTTTTTCGTGTATGGCTCACATGGACCGCCTAAATCTCTCATCCGTCCCACCCTGGCGCCAATTCTTTCTGATCCGGGTACAGCAAATACCGTCAAAATTTGGAAGCTCGCCTCACCCCCACCAAAAATACTTAGTAACTAATAGGGGTAAACGACTCTTAAGACTAGCCACTCCGGCTCCGTGTGTGAAATGATGCACAATATGACAAGAACTAAATGAGTCTATACCTCATCTTCCCTCTCTCACCCACCCCACACGCCCCACTCTCCCCCTCAAACCCCCCTCTTTAAACACTGTTGATCTTCCATATATTTGTTGTGAGTTGGTGGTTCCAAAAACACACACTCGTCCCTTCATTTCCTTCTACAGTCCCGTTGTCTTTACCTTCTCCCCACCTCCCTCCCCTCCTGTTTGCTCTCATTGTCCTTCCTCCATCTTTTTCTGGCGTCCCTACCAACCTTCCTCTAGTGGTCTTGAATAGAGTCCATACATATCGGGACCATGTGCATACAGAAATCAGGATTACGGCCACGAATAGGTGAGTTATCCAAGATGTTGATCTTGAGAAATGCTCCTAACTTGCCGCTGGCTAACTCTACTTTAGAATAGGCCTATCTTTAGCACGTACACAAATCCTTGAATCAGTTTGGGGCTGTTTTAGTTTTAGAGGTCGCACTCTAGTTATTCAATTAGACCACATACCTATCACTGCGCGTGCATTATCTAATCTATTCAACTTATGTGCCCTAAATCCGTCTATAGTGTGTAAATGTGTATACACTGGGTGACACTACATAGCGCATGTAAGGTGCTATATAAAAGTGTTAGGTGTAGGCGCTGTGCCATAAATTGTTCAACCTTTTCTCTTAAACCAAGTGTCTTCTATGTTCTTTTTTAACAAGAGAACAATTTTGGGTACAAAAATAGCAACACATTTCTGTTAAATGTATACGTGTTTTTCTGTTTAATGCCTAAAATTTGAAGATAATGCCTTGACAAAGAGTGAGACGGGCCACGTTTCATTGCATTAGTTTAGCTAATATAAGTAGCTATACGATTACTATTGACACTCGCGCATGTATCCAGTACACTATTAGCTCCAACTATGTCTACTACTACCGTGCTTAAGTGTTATTCTTAAATGATATGTTCACCGCAGATATTTGCTTTAAAAATGTTTAACGATGAACAATGTGTGTCCGCATAATGATTTTATTACTTTTCGATTCGAAACTGTACATAGTCTATCAGTACAGATAACTAAGCGATCGACAATACATAACTCCGTTCACGAAGGATAGTTATAATCGATGACTGTAGTTCGACGGCATCCGCAGCACAGACCTTAGACAAGAACTAAGAAATTATACATCATCGTATATGAGGTAGCAGGTGACTGGAGTCGTCACGGACCGTGTTTTTCCAAAATTTAACATGGCTATATTCTCATTGGGTCATCTCACTTTTTAAGACAACACGTATACCCTCAAAATCAAGTTTTAAGTTATCCTATCTAGCTACTTCGGTAAGGACTTACTAATGGCTATGTTGTCATGAAATTCTGCCTATATATAGTTATAAATTTTCTTTATACTGGTCGATGAGTCATCAACCGTGATTGTAATTATCTTACTGGCGTGTTACAAGAACTAATATGTATACTCTATTTATATCTATCAACGCTTATGACTTATCTCATCGATTATAGCCCATTAATAATACCTAATAGCTTAATTCTATGTCTATCTGCTGCGACATTCGAACCGCATTTTCATGAACTAATGTATTCTAACCCGGCCTGCTACTTTTAATTTTTACTGTACCGTTACTCGTGTCCTACACGGTGACGGCGCTGGCCGGACATCGTCCCTATCCAAAACAATATTTACAAATGTTTCTCTGAGAATTTAGGATATCAAGAAGTCGATATCTAAACCTGATACCTATAGTAGCTTGTAACGTTGTAACATATCGCAAAATTAACGTCAGTATCCATGGATAGGCGATCTAACGCTAAATCTATTTGAACTTACGATCTCACTCATTTACGTGATTCAACACAGCTCAGATGGATAGTTATCTCCATCGAGTAGGCAATCCTAAATCATCGCAAACAAAGATAATATACCGTACCGCGAAATTGTGACTACTAAACTGGGTCAGACTTGTCTATAGGTATTTTAAATGCCAATTGCCATTCTTTATAAATGAGCATTGGGTAAATTACTGTCTGACTAGGTATTAGTTTGCCGCTGTTAACACTAAGATCGCTTCAAATATGATGAAGAGCTTATACTTGAATTTTTATACTGCCAAAAGCGAGATCGCAAATCATCATTCGCGTAGTGCTCCATACCTCTCTTCCTTTACTGCAACGTAGGACTTCATTGGTCAGTCAGGATATCACGTAAAATAGCGATTCTACGGTACGAAGCTACACTTAGCCCAGAATATCTTAGGATTACAATGCCTATGTCGAGAGAGAAATGGTGCGGTTAATTACCTGGATATAGTATATGTTGACTTCTGGAGAGGTGGCGCTTACTAGCAGGACTCTTACTATATAAGACTATAACTGTCTTGCCATGCGTAGTCAGTCCAGACCATGGAATTCTCAGCAACTGCCAACGTCAAAATACTCGTTCTTTGAAATCAACCAAAGTATGATAGAGCCTTTTTCAGCGTGTCTGCTTAATAATGGGATTCAGATAATTAGAAGTCTGGAGTAGCCAGAGATGCAGTCAAAATGTTCTGTACTAATTTTGGTACTTCTTCTACTACTCACTCGATCTGCTGTTATCGTGGCACTGATAAGCTTCTCATAGGTATCTAGTAAACCTGGGGGCGTATTCTCAGTTTGTATCTCTGTGTCGTAGTAACACAAATGCAGCCTAACCGGGCCTGGACAGTTCGACAACTGTTACTACTTGCAGGCGAGCTGAACTTGTATTATCGTCATTCAACCCGGCCTCGTGTCGAGACTCTGTTAACTCCCTTTGTAATCTTGCAGCGTACAGCTAGTCGAAACGATGTGACGCACATTAAATGAAATTTCCAGAACTATCAGTCACCGACTACTGACTAATATACTCGATAATAAACTACAAAATAAAACCGAGTAGAAATGAGCACGGCACTCGAAGGGATTATGCAGGGAGATTCCGACAGTAAAATTGGACACTAGTAATTGTCGAATTGAACGCAAAAACGCTCTTGGTACCACTTTAGCCTTTCATAATCAATAACTTGGTAACGATGTGACGAAGGTGTCACACCTCTACCATATTCCAATCAGAGGGGAGGGCTTCTCTTAATTTCGCCCATCTAATTAAAAAGTATACGGAGCAAGCGCCCTTTTAGCTATTTTTGTCTTCCGCTTTTTCATTCGCATCTATTTCCAAATGCCCCTGTACACAATATAGATGCATGCTTCTATCCCGACTCTTCTAGGGATCGCTTACACTCTAACACGCTCTCAGATGCTATGCGAGATTATTGACTTAATTTTTGCTTGTCTGTCAATATAAGATCTGTAGTTTAAACTATTTTCCTCCAGTGTTTTACTGCTATTGTCACAGATACTACTAAAAAAATTACTGGGGCGATTTACCTCCGATGAGATTAAGGCCGATCTTCTCTTTCAATTTGCATCGTGCTCCTTTTATTTTCCCTAATTATTAGTGGGACAGGATCTACGTGTTTAAGGCCAACTCCGAACGGCATCTGCAAGGCGGATATATTTTCACTGAGAAGCTTTTCACGGCAGAGATAAACTCGGAGTGTTTGCCAAATCACTGATAAGGGGCGACCCCGCTTCGAAAACATTTCTTCTAATTGAAAAAACTAGTTTATAAAATTTTGTTGGTGCTTTGCCCGGGATGTGAACCCCAGATCTTCGTGTGGTAGACGGAGCACGCTACCACTACACCACGGCGGCAGTCAATATACTAAGATATATTGGTTGTTGTTGTTGTAACGATAAGGATACTCCCAGAAGGCCTTGAGGAGTGTTGTCGATATTGATGGTCCTTTGCCGGATGCACATCCGGTATTTTCCGGTAACAAACACCATTAAGATACTAGCCCAACCATATCGGCAACTATTTGGTATGATCACATGAAACCTTCTAGGCTATTCACCAGATCCATAAGGAACTTGGGGCCGCCAGAGCCTCGGCTGTTAAGGAAACATGATTCGCCACGGGTAGGAAAGGTTGATAATTGGATTGGAGAAGCTACATATTGGGCTGGTAACCCCGTGAAATGGTTGCGCTACACAACCCTTGGAATCAATTTGGTATTTTAAATCGCCTCTTACGATAGGCGTACCTGCCGCGGGTACATTCTAAGCCCCCTAACCCGCTGAGGTTAAGGTATAGTGTTGTGTACTGCACAAGCAATACAACATTCAAAAACTAAACAAAACACAATGTATAACCTGAAATGGGTTAACAGACTACACTGTAATATCCAATGTGAGAGAGAGAGAAGGCGATAGACGCCACGTACACCCAAGCATTATTTTATATGCATAAAGCGGGAGTCATTGGTGCCGTTTGTCGTATCGCTGTAGTCCTATCATTAACGTTATCAGCTGTTTATCGTTACGACGGTAAACCAAAAACCAATTGGTTGACTACGATACGGTTACGACCTTAGCGGCACCACAGCAGGTTGGTCGAATCACCTGTTATAAGGTTACCGATACGGTTACCGATAAAGCACCAATATCTCTAGCTTAAAGTACCATAGAGGCCTTCTTCTCTCTCTTCTCTGCATTGCGCTTCCACGACAAGATTTCTCTTAGTACGGAATGGTTTTATTTTCGGTTAGCTCTTATTTGGCGACCTGATTCATAAATATATATTAACATATGTATTTATGTAAGAAAAAAAGTTTTTTCCCATTATTACCCTTCCGCTTTACTGCTTTTGATTCGAAGCATTGTGTAAATTAAGCCTGCTAATTGCCTGAGCTTAAGAAATTTATGAGATGAACTTAATCGGCAAACATCAGCGAATGCCGGAAAATGTCATTTTTACGCATACCAACGCAAAAATTTATATTAGCAAAATATTTATGTGCAACAGGATTTAGACCTCATGAGACATCGAACAAAATTGTAGCTATCAACAAGCACTTTAAGAGGATTTACATGAGTTAAGACAATCGCAAGGCATGCACACAGCACAGCGGTCAATTTTCATACAACTTTGCCCACAATAGCGAACTGCCTGCGGAGTTGTATTCTACTAAGCCATTAAGATGTTAAACGAGCCAAAGAAGATAAGTAAAACTGTACACAAAACATTGGCCGAAAATAATTATCCTAATAAAATAATTATGGAAATACTTTACATATTACATACATGTTTCTGTTATGAGCTTATTTGTTTAGTACTTATGTCCTCTAATCTACAGTTTACCACACTACAGAGATTTCAAATACCGCTATTATTTAAGCAGCCATGACTTTGAATGCTTATCCTGCAGTCGTTTTACTCCGACTTGAGTTCACAGTTTCTTACTATGTACTTGCATGGTCTCACGCTATTTAGAACTATGGATAGCAGGTGTCTTAGTTCAACGTAATCCACTTAGAAACATTTTCATCTAATTGAAAAAACTTGTTTCTACACTTTTGATGTTGCTTTGCCTAAGGCGTGAACGCAGGATCTTCGGTGTGGTAGGCGGAGCACGCTACCACTACACCACGGCGGCAGTCAATAGACTAAGGTTGTTTGGTCGTATGGTGTTGTATAAATTGGAAGAGGAGATCGGTCTAAATCTCTTCAGAGGAATATCGGGCCTTGTATTTATAAATAAAATAAAATAAAATAAAATAAAATAAAGTAAAATAAAATTTAAAAAAATAAAATAAAATCAAATAAAATAAATAAAAATAAAATAAATTAAAATAAATAACATAGAGTAAAATAAAATAAATAAAATAAAATAAAATCAAATAAAATAAATAAAAGTAAAATAAATAAAATAATTAAAAATAAAATAAAATAAAGTAAATTAAATAAATAAAGTAAATGAAATGAAATGAAATACAATAAAATAAAATTCAATAAAATAAATAAAATAAATAAAAATAAAATAAAACAAAGTAAAATAAAATAAAATAAAATAAAATAAAATAAAATAAAATAAAATAAAATAAAATCAAATAAAATAAATAAAAATAAATAAATTAAAATAAAATAAAATAACATAGAGTAAAATAAAATAAATAAAATAAAATAAAATAAATTAAAATAAAATCAAATAAAATAAATAAAAATAAAATAAATAAAATAAAATAAAATAAAGTAAATAAAATAAAATAAAATGAATGAAATGAAATACAATAAAATAAAATACAATAAAATAAATAAAATAAAATGAAATAAAATAAAATAAAATAAAATAAAACAAGTAAGGAAGGCTAATTTCGGTGTAAACGAACATTACATACTCAGCTGCCAAATTACAGCTTGCAAAACTTTTAAATTACCTTCTTTTAACAGGGGGCGGAGCCACGCCCATTGTCCAAAATTTTACTAGTTTTCTATTCCGCGTCATAAGGTCAACCCACCTACCAAGTTTCATCGTTTTATCCGTCTTTGGTAATGCATTATCGCACTTTTTCGGTTTTTCGAAATTTTCGATATCGAAAAAGTGTTATAGTCCGATTTCGTTCATTTTAAATAGCGATCTGAGATGAGTGCCCAGGAACTCACATACCAAATTTCATTAAGATACCTCAAAATTTACTCAAGTTATCGTGTTTACGGGCATACGGCCGGGCGGACGGACGGACATGGGTAAATGAATTTCTTTTTTCGCCCAGATTATTTTGATATATAGATGTCTCTATCTATCTCTATTAGTTAATGCCGTTCCGGGGTACCGTTATGCGAACAAAATTATTATATTTTGTGAGCTCTGCTCAGCTGAGTGTAATAAAATCAAATAAAGTAAAATAAAATAAAATAAAATAAAATAAAATAACCCCTTTCGGGGTTACATATCCCCCATTGGGCACGTCCTCGGGTGGCGGATAGGGGAATGCCCGGTAGATATAAATACCACCCGCGGACCAAAACTGAACTCGCAATGAGAAGAATCAAGAAAACAGAGTCCATATGAAGATGAAAACTTGTATGAAGCTGACATTTGACTTCCAAAACCAATACAAGAATACGCCAGTACAGATCCCCTACTCAGGTCCATTATCATGAAACAAAGCTCAACAAAAGCAATGGCAATAGCTGTTAATTACATGAACAACATTATACTGCCAACATATCTCAATGGTCATATTTCGTCTTTTGAGATGCTACAAACGGCAGTGTATGCAGCAGCCATTGCAATAACCCGAGTATTAGGTGGTAAAATTAGGCCCCAGAATGCTTTTATGGCAACAAAAGTTAAGGCAAACCAGCCTGGAAGCAGCGCCTTACAAACCAAATAGAAAATCTACGAGCACAACTCGGTCGAATCACTCAGTATATAGCTGGCAACAGAAGCTTAAAATTGTGAAGTGGTTTGAAGAAGTTAAAGAAACTTATACATTCATTCAAGACACGACCTACCTAATAAAACGGCAGAGAATCTGCGCGATACATTGCTTCAAAAATTAGCTGTAAAAGTAAACAGACTACGCAGATATACTTTATACGAGAAACGGAAGGAGGCCAATTTAACTTTCCAAAGAAATGAAAAATATTTTATAGGCGAGTTCGAAATAGCACAGAGATAACTACTCTTGAACATCTTTCGAATACATGGGAGATAACACCTAATCTAAAAACAAGAAATGGACTCCAAAGTATTTCCACGATACCCATTATAAGAGGCATACTACAAGGAGATAGCTTAAGTTCTCTTTGGTTCTGCCTCGCGCTTAATCCACTATCGACCTTGGTTATGAATTAATGATACCAAAAATGGATTTAACATAAAATGAGGAGAAGGTGTACCGTATAAGGTCTCACACCTCTTCTATATGGACGATATTAAGTTATACGCAGGTCCGAGCGGCACATGAATGAGCTCGTTCAAATAACCGAAGATTTCTCACGAGATATTTGTATGACATTTGGGCAAGATAAATGTAAAGGACTGAGTGTTCAGCACGGAAAGGTGTAATGCATAATTTTCCCTTAGCGAATAATGAAAAAATAGGTGCATTAGAAGCAGATGAGTCCTATAAAAATACCTAGGATATATGCAGGTCAGAAGAATACATCATAATGTCATGATACTGAACATCACTGACTGCTTCCTAGATAGAACAAGATCACTCCTTAAATCCGGTCTTAATGGCAGGAATTTATTTAAGGCAATAAACACGTTTGCGATACCAGTGCTAACGTATAGTTTCGGCGTATTAAAATGGTCTGATACGCAGTTGGAAGGTGTTAAAAGAGCGACTCGAACACTGCTTACAAAATACGGAGCATATCACCCGAAATCTGCAGTGGAGAGAATAAACTTATCTAGAAGTCTAGGGGGGCGTGGCGTGATAGATATCCAACATCTATGTAAAAAAGAGATCGCAATCCTACGCTAGTATTTCTTAGGGCAGAACACAGCACTACACCAAGCTGCATGCGGAGCGGATAAAAACTATACGCGTTTAAATCTGTTTAATCTCGACATACAGAATGAAGAAAGCGATTCTATTCATACAGCACGACTCATTGATGAATGGAAAATGAAAACACTCCATGGCAGACACCCCCATTCATTAAGCAAACCAGGGATCGATCCCGTTGCTTCAAATCTATGGCTGAAGGATTCAGGAATCTTTATGGAAACTGAGGGCCTCATGATAGCAATACAGGGCCAAGTAATCGCCACAAAAAATTACTTAAAGTGCATTGTACGCGCTGAAATAGACAGTGACAAATGCCAGAAGTGCCAACAGCAGTCGGAAACAATACAGCACATAACAGGAGCTGCGTTATGCTCGCAGCAACAGACTATTTAGCACGACATAACAACGTAGCGAAAATCGTTCACCAGCGCTTGGCAATCCGTACGCATCTGCTTACAGAAGAGGTCCCATATTATAAATATACTCCCTCGGCAGTGCTAGAAAGTAGCGAATATAAACTATACTGGGACCGCACTATACTTACAGACAGAAGTATACCCCATAACAGGGCCGGATATAGTCCTATTAGAAAAGAAAGAAAACAGCGCGTATTTAATTGATATTGGGGTTCCCAATACGCACAACTTGAAAGACGTGCACACAGAAAAGAAAAGAAAGTACATAGGACTTGCTCAGGAAATGAGCTGTTATGGCACCTTGATAAAGTAAGCATAGAGCCAGTAATCATTTCATCAACAGGCGTGTAGCCAAAACCCTTATGACGACCCTGGAGAAACTAAAATTAGAAGATAAGCTTCCACCTATTCAAAAGGCAGTAATTCTATCAACACATCCTTTGTTCGTTCGTTGAAATAAAATAAAATAAAATAAAATAAATAAAGAAAAGGAAATAAATTAAATGAAATAAAATGAATTAAAATGAATAAAATAAAATAAAATATAATATAATACTTAAAATTAAATAAAATAAAATAAAATATTTTAAATAAAATAAAATAAAATAAATTAAAGTAAAATAAAAGAAACTAAAAAAATAAAATAACATAATATAAAATAACATAAAAATTAAAAAGATCAAATCAGTAACAATGAAACGAAAATCAAATAAAGTAAAATAAATCAAATAAAAAATAGGATAAGAATAAATAAAATGAAATGAAAGAAAATAGAAAAATAAAACTTAAATAAATTTGAATACAAAAACAAAAAAAATAAATTAAAAAGTAAGAAATAAATAAAAAAAAATTATTAAGATTAACTAGATTATATTAATCTAACTTAAATTAAAAAACTGAATTAATTAAATTAAATTTAACTGAATTAAATTTAATTGAGATCATTAAAATTGAAATTAATTACATCCTTTGTTATCAAAAGTATATCAATATTTTTTCGTACTTATAGATTTGTTATCTTCGTGTTATCGAAAAGCTATCGATTTTTCTATCAAGAAGGATCAATTTGTTTTTGAAAAGTTATTGTTTCTTATCAAAAAAGCCCGGAACTGATGGTTTCTGGTAAAGTTACATCTGTTGTAAGTTAACTTCAACCCGGGTGAGCTCTAGTTAACATAAAAAAGTTTGTTTCCAGGCCTGTATGGTTACACAACGGGCTTCATAAGTAATTATTTTTTGCAATTTTGTTACAAAAAATATCCGCTTTATTTGACAAACATATTTTTATAAAAAGCACTTATGTAAATCATTTACACATGACAGTTTATACTTATAAATCTCCTTTGTGGTCGCATTGCACAACAACACTTGTTTTTGTAAATATGCCACATGCACTCAGATGCAAATACATATATGCATGTATGTATGTATATAAATGTCACACAAGTATATGCGATTATGCATGTTAATATAATTTAATAAACATTCATACACAGGCATGTGTAAATAAAGTCACACCATGTATGATTGCAAACACATTCCATGTCATGACTGCCGCTCTGGGATAATAAATGTATTGTTGCATTTCGTAAGATGTTTACACGCACTTAATGCCCCTACAAATAAGCATACATCTTTGACGGCAAAAAACAAAACACATTAAAATTACAACTCCAATAGCATAAGCAAATACAAACGTAGAGACAGGTTAAATACACGTCTATGTGGCATCCATATGTACATATATATGTATGTATGTGTTTGTTACCGTTGTAGCAACATGTCCTTTTGCAGCTGTTACCCAATGTTACTACGTTAAGCTGTAGCGCATTAATATTTTAGCTGTGGCACGAAAAGGAAATATGTAATGTATGTATGTGTGTATGCATGTAGATATTAAGAGTTAAAAACGAAAAAACAATTAAAAGAAATTTATTTTTGCGAAAAATCACCATTAAATGCATTAAATTAATTGTTGTTGATAAAATAATATTTCTGCAAATTTATTGCAATGAGATGGGCTGACTGCTGGCTTACATAATTATACGCGCATACATACACACTTACATAATAAATTTGATTTATGTACATGTGCGCATGCCTACTCTGGATGTAAAGCAGACTTTCTGGTTCAGAGTTAGCACCACCGAGACATAAACATATAATACAAGATCAATCGTAGCAAGATCTTAGTTCTATCGAATACAATGTGTTTGAATTATGTATGTACATATATACGAATTTATATTTTGGTGTTTAAACATTTTTTCTAACGGTATAGCTAGACTTAGAATGTAAGAGGAGGTTAAGTGTTAGAAGGGAAAACAAAACAGGGACAAGGAAGGAAAAGAAAATAAATGAAAGGAAGCTAAGGTTAGGTTAGGTTGAACTGCACGGTCCATGAGGACCACATATAGACTGAATGATTCCGTAATGCTATCAGAAGTGTTGTTTACCCACCAAACTGAAAAACCCTCTCAAAAACCAACACCTATGTTATAAGAAAGCTCATCCTCTTGGCAAATAATAGAAGCTTTCTACGACCTATACCACTTGCTGCTTCTAGATCTGTATAGCCGTATTACTCCAGTAGCTGAAATTATTGCCTTGCAAGCGCAGGGCTCAAGCACAAAACGTGCTCGATCGTTTCCTCCTTCGACGCTAGAAGACAGTGTCCAGTACAAATGATAAACCTACAGTGCTCTCATTTTAATGTAGGAGAAATTTTTTAGTCTAAGGTTGGAAGGTGTACACATGATTTTTGACTATTTGCAGCCCGTCGCTTGAGCCCACGACTTTCCCGCTTGGTCGATCATTTAGAAAAAAAGCGAATGATTAAGCACCTCCAGTGAGTAAGTTTTTCTAGAAAACTCCAAAAATAATTAAAACAATAAAATATCAGAATTATTAACGAATTAAAACTTTAAAAACTTAGAATTAACCTCAAGAGTCCATTCCCAAAGTCATCGACCTGATTACACGTAGTATTACTGTTTTTCGTATTAGGATCATTTAAGTATTTTGCTCATATCTCGAAGCGGGTTGATTCAATTCATCCGGCTTGTTTTGTATCTCAAAGCTCTTCAAATTTCCTACATTATGCAGTATTACATGTTGGAAAAGAAAATGTTTAAACAGTTTTATTTTAGCATTCAAATTGATAGTTTCCTATTTTTTCGTACATTTTTTGTCAATTTTTCGTGATTAGTGCGAGATATAATGGTTTTAGAGAAAACCTAATACCGGCATCGTGTTAGCGACCTCGAAAATATGTCGTTAGCTTATTATCGGATAAATTTTTTATCATCAACTATCCCCGCCATCTCTGCAAAGAAGCTCTAAAATGGAGTCGTAAAAAAGGACACTCACATAGGTAAATTTTCGAGATTCGCCTCCAACTCTTGGAAATGACTTCTGACTATTCGAAGGTTTTTAGCACTCAGCATCAAAAATATAAAGATATGATGCACAATCAGGTCAGCTCTCTTTAATCTCGCCCAATCAATTTTTATTTATTCATCTAATTGGGACGTCTACGTAGCAAGTTTTCGCCTCATTTTAGCTAGTTCATCCGCTTTTTCATTCCCATCTATTCCTTATGCCTTGGTATCTAATGTAGATGTATGGATCTCGATTCTTTCCGGGATTTTTGTAACTCTGTCACACTTTAAGATGCTGTTCTATGCTTAATTTAATGAGATTATTTCCTTAGTTACTGCTTGGCTATCAATATAATAATTGAAGCGGCTGAAGTTTAAGCTATTTTCTTCCAGTCTTACTACAGCTTTGGTTACGACTGCTACTTCCGCCTGAAAAACGCTACAGTGATCTGCCAGCTTGAAGGATCAGTTATCTCCGAATCAGCACAGTATACCGCAGACCCTACTTCTTCCAATACTAGAATATAATACAAGCAAAAAAGACAAGAGGGAAAAGGAAAGGAAGATTAGAGGACACCGAAGCCTATTAAAATGGGTTATGTGCGTGTTATCCACTTATTATGAACAAAATATCGGTTTGTTATAGGTATATTATGGATGCAGTATAGATGATTTATCGATTTGTTATCGAAGTTACCGATTTTTTATCGACGAGTTATGGGTTTGTTATCAAAAAGTTGTTGATTCACTATCGGTAAAAAATATTTTCGATTTGTTATCGAAACCCTATTGGAGGGTTACCAATTTTTATACTCAACTGAGTAGAGCTCACAGAGTATATTAATAATAAATGATCTGGGCGAAATAAGAAATTCATTTAGCCATGTCCGTCCATCCGTCCGTCTGTCCGTAAACACGATAACTTAAGTAAATTTTGAGGTATCTTAATGAAATTTGGTATGTAAGTTCCTGGGCACTCATCTCAGATCGCTATTTAAAATAAACGAAATCGGACTAAAAACCACGCCCACTTTTTCGATATCGAAAATTTCGAAAAACCGAAAAGCGCGATAATTCATTACCAAAGATTGCCAAAGCGATGAAACTTGGTAGGTGGGTTGACCTTATGACGAAGAATAGAAAATTAGCAAAATTTTTGGACAATGGACGTGACACCGCCAACTTTTAAAAGAAGGTAATTTAAAAGTTTTGCAAGCTGTAATTTGGCAGCTGAGTATGTAATGTTCGTTTACACCCGAACTTAGCCTTCATTATTTGTTTTCTCTCATTTTATCGCAAGATTATCACTTTCTATCGAAAATTTTACGACTAGTTTACAATTTTATATCGGAGTATTACTAATTTTTATAGGCGTCTCACCAACCTTTTATCAATGACTAATCGGTTTTCTATGAAACAAATTCAGTCGGTGCTTTGTCTCCACAATGCAACTTTCTAAACACGAGGAGGCTGGTAGACATCGCCTGGCATCAATATGGTAACTACAAGGACTAGTTTCAAAATCAGTGGTACAACAACAAAATTTGACGGTTCTAATCCACCAGTTATGAGTTTCAACAAAAAAACGAAACAATGTATTCAAATTACTTTATAGAAGGCAATGACTTTTTCAAAGTGCGTTCAAAAGGTCTACAAAGGGGGCAATTGCCATTTTGTAAGGCATCACAATAAAAAGTGTCAGTTTTCTTAATGCAGTCGTTCTGCGATTGTTAGAAACTAGTGCTTCGCTGCAGGGTATATATAGATTGATTTTGCTGCTATGTGGCTTCCTTTACGTGAGCCTACACGCCTACGGAGACCCTAAAGCAAACTAATGTCCCACTTTACTTGCCTTAGGATATAAAACTAGGACCCACGAACCAAAACATCCGTGCTGTTCTTTCATCAAAACAAAAAGGCAACCATTTTATGATTGGCACTTAACAAATCGACACTACAAAATTTTTTCAAATAAATTCGTTTGTAGGAAAAATTAGAGGAGAATGGCGCAAATTGGAAGAGAGGCTCCACCTAAAATCCCTTCGGAGGCTGTCGTGCCTTGCATTTATTTATTATTTTTGTCGTGGTTTAGGGATCGGCTTTATTTTAGTTTGAGCAGCGCACACTTAAATTCTAATCTTGGAACATAAACTCGTCCGATAATATTTTGCATACGGGAAATTCGTCATTATCGGGCATCTTGTTATTCTTTAGCCGAAATATTTTCATTCTAACTTTGCCAAAATCTGGTGCCGGAACGTATTTTCCGTCAGCGGCAATTAGGATGCTGGGTTCGCTTTCGCCCATGTTAGCTAGCAATGAGGAGAACTGCTCCCTCCACACCTTAAGCGCAATTTGTACGCCGGTTATCAGCTCGCAATTATCATTCCTGAAGGAGCCTGCTCCTGCCTTGAAACGCTTCGTCATCCACCGAATTTTTTTTTGTATAATTTTTGCGCATTTTTTCTATCAGCCAATACCTGACGCTCCTTGCACTCATCAACTGTCTGTTTCCTCTCCTTGTGTCACTGCGCGCACTTTCTCTGACGTAAAGAGAAGTGCAGGTATCTTGACGTGATCAGTTTGCCTTAGCTTTTTCCAATCAGTCGACATCCAAGTATCTTGATGTGCATATTTATGTTGGAACCTGGTACTGCTTATAACCATATTTCGACGTTACTTGCATGAAGATATGAAATTTGCTCCGTGGTTGTGCCTCTTGATGTAATTCTTTCCTTCCTTAACAAGAGTAGCAAAAGTCAAAGGCAACCATTTTATGATTGGCAATTAACAGGTCGACATTAAAAATTGTATTGATTTTAAAATAAATATATAAATATACCCACAAATTTTGATTCCACTTTCCTCACACCAATATTTGATTATTTTAAGTGTTTGTATGCAACTATGACTTGTTTGATATTATAAATAAAAAAATTTATTTTTTTTTGGATCATTAAATTTTTTGTAACCATATTCACCAGCAAACTCAATTTGCTCTTCATATCCGCTTTGTTGTTGTCCCACGCATTTCCGTTTAACCTTTTTTTCATAACTTGTTCAACCGGAAGAAATTAATGCAACATTTGAATTATCACTGGTGGAAAAATTAATGACAAATACAACAGTTGCAATATATAGACATTGGGCTGGGTCGATTTGTACGGACGAAAGTTAACCGAAAACTCGAAAATTATTTTTTTGGATATGCGTAGTGGAAATTTTTTTCCTGAGCCCAAATCCTATCAAAAATCGATGGCGCGATATAGGTTAATAAATCGGCCCAGTCTATTAGACAGAGACATGCGTACACTGAAAGAAATGGTGCTAGTAAAATCAACAAATCGGTTCTGTGGTTCTTGACTTAACGGAGATTTGGTGAAATTGATCGAATTATGGTTAATTCGACCGAGTTCATTGTCAAGCGAACAAATTAGTATAGTCATTTCAACAGAAGAGAAATTGTCGCTCTTAAGTTAACAAAATTTTGTAAAATTAACAGATTCCTAATCAATCTAACTGATTTTTCTGTTAAAACAACTGATCCTACAGGTCATTTCAACGGCGATTAACTGTCAATATATGAGCAAATTTCAAAGAGAATTTTACGCTCACTGCGCTCTCTACTTTGTACTTATGACGATGGTGTCACTTGTTAAAAAAAAACACCAAAATAAGAAAACCATCAAATCGAAAAAACACACAAAATGGGGAAAACAACAAAAAAACTAGTTTTTCAGTTATAAATACAAAACGAAAAAGCCCTTTTTAAATTTGCTGTTCAAAAAATTATGAGATACCAGGACACCTTTCTATCGGGTACAATCTTGCAACTTCTCGTCCAAGCGAAATGCAAAATTGCGCCCTATTGTTGCAAAAGTTTTGCTTGAACGAACAGGATTTTTCCAAAGTAACATTTTGTTCAAGTTTTTATGAATTTTCACTCACGCGAACGAATCTAATAAGATATTAAAAAAAACATCCTCTTTTAATGTTGATGTTTCCGACAGAATAAAAGTTTGAGTTGTTTTGGAATCGTTTAAACTTAAAGTGCTAAGAAAATTAAACTTGCCGAATTACATGTAAAGTTATTCCAGTGGTGAATTACCTTCCTGTGATTTGATTCTTTACTTTTCTATAACTTACAAGTTACGTCAAACATTTATACTACAAAATAAAATGTTACGTCAAACATTCATACTAAAAGTTTGTTCGAAACAATCAAGTGTGGCGAGAGCAGAAATTGAGAATGAGCTGAGCTGCAACTGAAAGAATTGAGAATCAGTTTTGGGACTACTATTTTCATTTCTATATTCATATGTATGTATATGTAGCAAGCATGCGTATTTATGTATTCACATACTTACGTATTTATATGGCGGCCGCCGTGGTGTGATGGTAGCGTGCTCCGCCTACCACACTGAAGACCCTGGGTTCACACCCCGGGAAAAGCAACATCAAAATTTTAGAAACAAGCTTTTTCAATTAGAGGAAAAATTTTCCAAGCGGAGTCGCCCCTCGGCAGTGTTGGGCAAGCACTTCGAGTGTATTTCTGCCATGAAATGCTCTCAGTGAAAACTCATCTGCCTGACAGAAGCCGTTCGGAGTCGGCATAAAACAAATAGGTCGCGTCCCGCCAATTTGTAAGAAAAATTAAAAAGGAGCATGACGCAAATTGGAAGAGAAGTTCGGCCTAAAATCTCTTCGGAGGTTATCGCGCCTTATATTTAGTTATTTATATGGCAACATAGGTACGTTCATACAAAGCTGTCGCAACAACTTTTTTTGTTCATTTGACTACTAAAACGGTCAATTAAGAATCAACGATTTGTGCGCAGTTGGTTCAACATCTTGTTGCGATGGATAAAAATTAACAGAAATTTTGGTTGAGTAGACTCGTATTTCGGTTGATTTTACCAGTCTTTTTCTTTCAGTGTATATGTCAGAGAAAGCAGAAAGTGGTTGGAAATAGGCAAAACAAAAATTGCATTTGGTCGACGTAAATCAAAGGTGGTGGCGACAGTCGGTAAATAATATATGAAAAGACATGTGAGAGAAAGTGAGTATGGGGATCGCAGTGAGCAATCAAAAATGTAAAATAAAAAATAAATGTGCATTTCTTCTCAGTTGAAATAAAACAGCTGGGCTATAAATTTTTCTAAAAGTTAATTTTCATTACGTAATATAAACCAAGGACTTAACCTTACACTTTTGTAACTGAGGCGGAAAATAAATGCTCTTTAGGTACTCAAAATCATGTATTATAAAAACTTTAACTTTGTAAAATTCTTGGGTGAAAACGCGCAATTTTTTATCACAGTAGATGCCATGATGGGCTTTCGACGGCTGTTCTTCTTATACTTCTTAAAACATTTTGGGGCTATTCTCTATCTAGAAACCATACAAAATATGGACGGTTTTTCTTTTTACTGTCAAAAGTTTTCTACACTCATTAACCAAAAACGTTATTGATGGTACTCAGGTGCTGGTCCCATTCACGCTGATCACTTTTGATGTAGGCGCGAACTGCTGCATTTATGGAGCTATTGACGCACTCCGAATTGTTACTTTGCGGAGAGTATGCAGCGGAATACACATGCTTTATTCCACATTTCGTCAAAAAGGCTTTAAACTCCTCAGATTTGAACTTGCTACCATTATCACTCACAAGGATTTCTGGTACGCCAAACACGTCAAATACATGTTCCTTAAGAAAAGTTAACAAGTGGTGTTGTTGTGAACTTTTTCAGGGGGCATAGGAAAGTAAATTAAGATAACTGATCTAGGAAAATCAAAATCCCTATATTCCCCATCTTTGACCTAGAGAATAGTCCGATCAAATCTATAGAAAGTCTTTGAAAAGGTCGTTCAGTTAATACGAAATTTCCCATAAGTTTTCTTAACGTTTTTGTTGGGTGCTTTGTTATTTTTCACATTTCACATTTTTTAATGTATTCATGCACAGAACTTACAAGCCCAGGCCAAAAAAACAACGTCTAATCCGCTCAGTGGTTTACGCAATGACCCATGGGAGCTCATGTGGTCGTCATGCGTGTTGTGTAATACATCGGCTTTAGGCATTACAACAAGTTTCCAGGAGGAATCCTGCTGCTTTACGCCTCCGGTATAGAATTCCGTACGGTGATATATATAGTTTTCCGAACTTCAAAATCTGGGCATTATCTTTTTGTAAGAGGATCTTTTTACGAAGCTCTATGTAGCCTGACTCACTAAAAGCTGATGAAGACAGATCAATATCAGGTTCATAATCTACATTCACCGCGGATATGATGTCTTTCTGCGCTCGCGAAAGTGCATCGGGTACCACATTTTGGGTTCTTTTTCGGTGTTTAATACTAAAATTTAAAGTTTGTAACTTGAGAGTTGCATTATATTTTATATGTTAAATAATAAAATATTTATAGAAATTTTCGAATCTAGTTACCGTTGGGCAAGTAACATACAGTTGTCCATGCATACGATAACGGAAAACTCCTCACATGTACTTTAAATAGGATCTTTCCTTGTGAGTTGGCTATCCCTGGTATAAAGACTCCACAACTTATACAAACGTTTGCTTCTATGACAATACTTCAAAGCTTTGTAAGTTTTTATGATCAAAATACACTCCCGGTTCCCTGCATTACCGAAGGATTTTCTTGGTGGATACGAAAGCCAAGTAATATCGAAACCCTGAACCACATTTTGGCTTATATCTCGGAAACGGAATAAGATGTGCCAAAAATGTAAAAAATTTGTTAGATCACTCATCAATATCTTTCATTTGATATACATCCTGTACCAAAACGTTTAAAAAAAACCCAGGTCCACGTTTTCGGGTTCAAGACCCTAGAGATCAAGGGGTTTGAAATGGATCCTAAAATTTAAGTAAGACCTCAACTGGTGCCACAGTCAAAGCTTCATTCAAATCTATGGAGTGATTTTTGAGTGATACGTGTACAAACATACAGAAAGGCAGATAGACAGCGAATTTAAAAACTGCTGATTTGGGTGCAGGGAGTCCAAAAAGGAGCACTCAATCAATAAACTTTTTTTCAATATACAGATATCGACCTGTTAGAATTTGAAAGATTTGAGATACATTTTCCTTTTCGTCTATACGCATAACATGACCTAGTCAGCGAAAGCCTTTGGACTTTTACTTTCACTATCTTCGTATCTGGATAAAGCTCATACAGTTCGTTAGAAACCCTCCTTCGCACTCGTCGTCCGCATGGCCATATATATTCCCAAATATTTTATCTCGAACACACCAAAGGCAATTCCATATTTTCTAGACACCTTTCATGATTTCGAACCAAACATCTGTCGATGTCGGTTTTCAGACAGATGAAACCCTGCACTGCCCAGAAGACTGCCAAGGACGAGTGTGCCAATTCTTTCTTGAATGAATGACAGCAAAATACTCAGTCTTGTCCTCATTTACCGTAAGACCAACCTGTTTTGTCTCTCTATACAATCCAGAGAGTGAAATATTTATCTTTATCGCTATAACAACAATAAGCGGAAAGCTTACAGCGATTTCGCTAGGGCCAAATAAATCAATATTATCAGTAAAAACCGACAATCTTACGTTCTTAGATTGCACCATTGCGATTAAGAGATACTACTTTGTAAGCAGGAGGAGGAGGAAAACTCAAATCCACTGACTTGGGAAAAGCAGGTGCTCTTAATTGGCGTAAGTTATCGCAAACCATCCACACCCATTTTGCGCCCGATCAAACTCTCACTCCAACGTATAATCTTACTCCCATTCTCTATTTGCCATCCTGCTCCACCCCCATTCCCACTCCAACTCCAAATCCAACTTCCACTCTCTCTTCTGCTCCCACTCATACACACATTACCACTCCCACGTGTTCTCCAATTCCAATTCCAATTCTCACTCCCACTCCTATTCTCACTTCCACTCGCTTTGTATACGAAATATTGAATACCTGATGCAAGTAATTCCGGAAATACAATAATATTTATTTTTTTCTTAAAAGAGACACTTTTCCGAAATTCTATATAGCCAGAAAAATAACGGGTGACAACGTGAACCTAATGTGAAAATTTCGTCAACATCTGCTTAGTACTTTGGAAAGTCACAGGACACATACTCACACGTCCGTTTTTATTTTAAGGATATTAGTTTATTAGTTTTTATGGCAGAAATACACTCGGAGTGTTTGCCAAATCATTGCCGAAGGTCGACCCCGATGCGAAAAACCTTTTTCTAAATGATGATTTGATTTGTTTTTTTAACCGGGACTTGAACCCAGGATCTTCGGTGTGGTAGGTGGAGCACGCTACCACCACACCGTTAATTTTGAAGAAATATATAATGAATCGGTCAGTAAATTCTCAATTGACTTTCACATTTGTATTATTCTGTATTCCCAGTAATTGTGTTAAGTGTGTAAATATCGTATGTGAATTAACCACAACGACGAACGTTGCCAGCCGCAATGCGAAGAAGCGCCATGGCAATGGTGGAAAAAGTAATTTGTAGATTTTTCTCTGGTATATGGCAACAGCGATTAACCACAAAGACGATTGGGAAAATACAGAGGCAATGAAGAACGAAAACGCCAAAAAAGATTATTTTTCTTATATTAACCCTTTCACTACCGCCAGCTAGTACGCGTTACAAGTATATTTCTAAATAATGGTAATTACTGTAAGGAGTTTCGGAAGCACTTTAGTGAAAGCAGAAATCGCCTCCTATATGGGCCGTGGTGAGAATTTCATGTCCACCTGAGTGGACATGGGTAGCCAAGGTAGAAATTTAAAAGGCAGTAGGTCTAAAATTTCGAGAAGTGATAAACATTGAAATAATTTTACAACCAAATTTATTTTTATTAGAGAAAAATAAAAATTTGAATGGTATTCACCAAAATATTAGGAATTTCGACGAATGCATGAGGTGGGCATTTCGTGCAATAAGAGTATGTTTTTTGCTTGCATCCTTCATTTACAACGAACTGCATGTTTCGACATCGTTTACTTGCATTTTGAGAACATTGAGGGTATGTGCATGATATCTTGAAAATAGCTAAGACAATCTTTTTCTGAAAGCCAGTAAATCCATTTGATTGAAGCAACAAACCAAGTTTGTTAATTTACAATTAAATTTCAGTGGAGAACACCTGCTACTCAACAAAATCCTAGGCATTCCACTTTTCCAGCAAGGCTTACCACGTATATACTGCTTATTCCCAGGCGCCCTTTAAATGGTATAATCTGTTCATCAACACAAAGGATTTCCTCACCCTCTTGCTCCAATAATCGTTCCGAAGTAGAATCCATTATAGGTCTTTCGTTATATAATTATCTTGGGTGTTGTGGGGTAGACTAGTATCCACTAAATGCAAATGTGTTCACAGCCCATAAGAACGATTACGTGTCGTATTAGCTATCATCCGGTGGCAAAAACCCTGAGCCAGATAAATAATTTTGCATGTAAATGCAACAACAACGATTTGAGCCAGATAAATCCAGATAGAAGTCTGGTTCAATTTGTGAGCCAGATAATTTGTTAATTACATCTTTTTAGGTTGGCAACGCGGCTTTAACATACCTACTTTTTCAAAAATAGATGCGTTGCTTTAGCCTTTTCGCCGTATGAGTTAAATCAAAAACAGCGGCGACATCTGCCTATCACATTCACGTGGTGCGAAAATTTCACGACATCTGCTTCTCAAGTCTCTCAATGATCCAGAGCATTCCCGTGAGAATTGAGCGTGAGACGGAGCTGTAAAACTCACTGAAAGACGGCAATTGTTAGCAAATAATGGTAATGCTGAACTTCCGAATTTTCCCTAGCTATTGGTCGAAAGTTTGATTCTTCTGCCACACCATAAAGATTAGTGAAGTTGGATGCATCTTCAAAAAATTAGTCGGCACGTAGTTTTGGAAATATAGTACTCACTTTGACTCCTTTAGGCATCTAAACAGGTGTGTAAAATTAAAATAAGCAATTCGGTCATTACTGCGGAGTTCCTCCATTGAATGTCCCATTTCTGAGTTATATATGCCCAATCAAAACATTAATTTCCCGCTTCCGCTTTTGGGGTACTATTTTTCTAGTAGGAAACTCAACACAATACTCTCACGGAAAAATGCTCACTTTGTGGAGCATTCTCTCCTGTCCATATTGAGGTTAGTGTTGAAAAAGATGATTTCAAATGCAGGGCTGAGCTCTCTGTCCATTTCACTTTCCTCACAACTCGTTATCGTCACATCCCACCTTTAATATCCTTCACACTTCCTAGTAAGCGCTGTGGAATCAATTTTATCATATCCGACTCATTGTCGAAATTTGAGAAACTATTTAGAACGTCAAACATCTCGTTTTCTGTCAACACTGTGTGCTTCAACATAACTTTTACTAAAAAGTAATATTATCTTCCCTTAACTCACAACTCGTGACTACTCATGCCATTATAAAGGACATAAGGTTTTATCTCTCTAGAAAACTCACCTGAATTCCAATTATCTCCCACTTACACCGTCAAAGAGAAAATTTCGAGCTAAAAAATATTCGCTGGCACAAGTAACATAACTTGTATGATGAAGAATTCAACAACAAACATATGAAATATAATATTTCACCTTCCTTCACAAAAGCCTGCACAATACCGACAACATTTTAAAAGCAATTAGCGGGATATTATTTTATACCCGCAATAAACCGCTAGGACTGTTCCACCGAAATAATGCTTAAAAGTTTTAAATTCAAAATAAGTGTCACCTCAAAGTCATGTCCACTGCAGTGGACACCAGTAGCGAAAGGGTTAATAAATAACTTAAAAAATATAGCAACAAATAAAGCAGATGAATTTTATCTGAGCCGCAAGGCTTTTGCAGCAGGAAATTAAAACACACACACACACACAGACGCCCATACATATACATATATATGTGTATGCATATCAACTCATTTGTACTGATTTCATTTCATGTGCTACGATGCAGTGCAATATCGAACAACTCTTTATCTTCCCGCTTTTCTCTTTCCCCTTTATGCCCGGATTCTAGTGTGGTAACAACATTCTTCACCACGGTAACGAAATTATGTGGCAACTTTTACACGCTTTTGGTATTCTACCCGC
>JARSSU010007403.1:0-42359 GCA_029619165.1 Eurosta solidaginis
TCCGACGAATACTATCTCGAAACCAAGTCGATTTGGTCTGAACCCGACGATCTGAGTATAACGTTTACCGGTACCATCGAAGGGCCCACACCAATCGCACCCATTCCTCTATGTTAACACATATACATCATTTCATTAACTTACCTTTCACGTAAGGTTTTGAAATGTGCAGTTTCGTGAACCATGAGAAATAAGTAACATTATACTATAAAGATAACATAAGGAGAGTCAACGCAAAACCTTTTTGGTTCCACCTTTAATTGATTGTACGGTACTCATACTCTGCGTCCTGAACATTAGTGAATAGTGCTGCGTGTCCCACCTATAACAGATAAACTAGCCGTGTTTTTTAAACAGATGGCAGCGTAATGATCCGTTTGCCTTAACGCTCCACATTTTAAACGAATTATAATACTATGACTAATCTGCTAAGCCCTAGACGAAACTATCGAAATTATCACGATAAACCTCATGTAAATTGTGCCTTACAGCGCAATCGAATTCCCTAGAGTCACAAATTTTGTCCCTACCTCTAAATTTCAATGAGCCCCGCAAATTAACCTTTTCTCAACATGATGTCAAGCATGTGAAAATATGCTGTCTGATATAGTTTTCAAGCCGCCTGTACACTAAATTCTATGTATTATATGTGTAGAATCCACGAATGCATGCGCAAACTGATTCAGGCGTCCCTACGATGTTATACTACCTTAGAACTTGAGCCATCGAGACACGTCTGCGCACGCCTTCCTTTCCTTAAAGCTATACCTCATTTTCAAGGTTACATTATCCCTGTTTGCCTGATTAGGGGGTGGGGAGCTGAGTTGCGGTGTAGTATGGAGTGACAGCTTGGGATAAGGGCGCGACCCAAAAGGCCGCAGATGGGTCGTACGAGCTAGGGGAGGGAATGGGCATTATCGGAAGAAAGAGGTGACGGAGAAGAGCGAGGATGGGGGGGGAGAAGGCAAGAGGGGACTTGTGGAGGGGAAAAGATGGGGTAGAAATAGTGGGGGTAACAAAAGGGGGAGAAAAGAAAAGGGGGAAAGAAAAGAAAGAAGGGGGGGGGGAAAGAGGACGGCGCAAAAAAGGAAAAAAACGGGGGGTATAAGCGTTAATAGGAGCTGGCGTGCTTTAATAGTGGTAAGGTGAGGGATGAATGAATCGTATTTGGACTGACTAAATATTGCATGATGTATACTATATATATTTATTTATGTTATTTTGTTTTTAAGTTGACACATTAACTTCTGTACATGTAACTATATTCACACTACATATGTTATCACTACATACCATATTTTATTTTATCTTTATACAATTAATCTCCACTCTCTGCATTTCTTTACATGTAACTGTATGGCAAGTGCTAGTGTGCGTAGTAATATCACGTGCAGAAATTAGTGATACTATTTGTTTTGAAGCGATACACCTATAAAAACCTAAGGCCCCACAAATAAAATAAAAAGGGGAATAGAGTACTGTAATATTCTCTGTCTTATAAAAGTATCAAACTTATCTGCATATTTACTTATATATCACCTTTCGATTTCTATAAAAAATAGTAAATTATCTACTCTCATTAATTAATGTAGCTATATCAAACTAAGTCCTAGAGTCCACCCCTTCGCTCAGTTTGACTCAATAGCATCACATTACTACTTTCGGTTGTAACCGTTGCAGTTAAAGTAAATGTCGCTCACCATTCAAAATAAAACAAAAAACGAGAGTGGAACCGCAAATATACTGGAAGCAATATGTTGGGCTCGACCTGTGGGCAATTGTCCACCTATAGAAGCTTTGCTATAGGGCATGGAATCTGCATCACAGTGCAAATCTTGAATAACTTTTTTGTGCGTGAGCGAACGTCATTGATACACCATCACATCATTATTAAAATTATAGGTATTGCACTTACATATATAGTGAAAGATCCTATTGGTGAATATTCATATGTATCCTTGCTATATACCTTCCTATACCCGCGCGTCCTGGTACAGGGAGGGTACTAGCATCCAATTCTAACGCTCTATACCTACAATACGCTTCTTTTTTTGCAACAACCCTAGAAATATTGAATTTTCTGTACAGCTAGCCGCTTTTTTACAGCTTGTTAAGTGATTTGTGTGCGAACTACGTGGCTTATAGCTGGTGCTGGTATTTATTCTACCAATAATCTGAGTGATGAGCTGCGTGTGAGACCCGGACACAGCGATTATATGTGTAACTTTTTCGTGGGCTGAGGTAACAATTTTTTTTGTGTTTTTTCTCATTGCTGTGCATTTTAAGCTATTGCCATGACTTCTAGTATTTGTATATTCGTTGGCTCTGAGCGACTAGATCAAGACAATACAAACCGTAACGATCATTTGTCAACAAACAGTTTCGTATAAAGGTATACGAATAGTTTCGAACTAAGCATTTCGAGTGTTATGCGAACCGAAGTGGATTACTTATCAATGAAATTGGATGCGTTATTTATGCGAATATTAGGTTCGTCTCGGTCTTATTGATGTGTAGGTCATTTAATCTCTCACTCTGCGCGTAGATGGCACTCGTGACCGGGGGGGCCAGATGCCTAGATGACCTGCACGCTAGATTTAATCATAAAAGTACATAAGAGAAAAAATCTATGTGTTGTCTGTACACTTCGTCACCACGCTTAAAGTGTAACTTGAATTAATATCAACTAGAAAACACAAAATTCTTGCATAAATATTATAATTCGCTAACGTGATAATATGCAATTAGTCATTTAGAGCGCGTTGCAGTCCACCGTTGCATCCTTAATGGTATAGTTCTAAACTGTTACTGTAAGGGATGAAGAAGCTTTTTTTCTTACGCTGGCGGAAAAAATTCGAACAGGGACTGACTGTGCTCTAAATTAAAAGCCAAACAATAGCACTGATAAAACTGCGCCTCTCTGTTGGTTCAATGCTGAGTAGACTAGGTTAGTGTACGTTCATATGATAAGAGAAATGTGAGTTAGTTTCTAGTTATGAGTAACAGATAGCTGGCACTTTTTTTTACTTTACTTTATACTACAGATTTACGACTTCACACTTTAATGATGGACCTAGCTATAGGGCGACCACTTTTAATATCACCTCTCGTAAATAGGACTGATGAGCATACTAATATTTGGTCCTCACCTACATATTTCACTTATTCGCTGTTTGATACTCCAGTATGTACTGAAATTAAGATGTTTACTTATGTTTCACCCTCTACAACATAATGCTACTGTATTCTATGTGTGTCCACATTCATCGCAACCGCTTCAGCTATTGTTTCCCTTGGCCATCAGAGGGTTGTGTCCTCCGCTTGTCGGTACAAAAACCCCCTGTGATGTTATGTAGTTATTCCTAATATCTCTGCGTCACACAAAACAGAGACATGGGTCTCATAACTACATTAATTCGATCTAAGAAGTAGATCAGCCGCGATTATGTAAGTTTCACTGCGCGACAACCTGAAACTGATTACGGCGAGTATGCTCCAAGAACATACGGTCACTCGTATAATCTCGCGCTGTAGCTGCATATCGTACGACGTATACTATGCCTATGCGTTTCTATAGGATTACGTAATTACTCGTCTAGAGAGGGTTAGCATAGCACTTAGTCTAGTAGGTGAAAACAAAAACACATATTCAGTTACATTTCTGAGTATAATGCGTATTGAATTTAACTAGGACAAGATTTTTATGCGCAGGCAAATTTCGCGTAAACGTAACACATAAATCGAACTAAAAAAATTATCGTGGGTAAACACATTCTGTTTGTATTACAGTTGTTCCTGCCTACGACAACATTCAGCGTGTGAAAACATTCTAGTTATACAATCAAGCACAGGAACTAATGTATGTAAGTGCAGAAGGAAGATAATGATCCTCTCTTCTTCATAGTTTTCAATCAATTTCTTTTGTAAATTCGAATATCTATTCACGCACTACCCAACGCCAATTCTAAAAATTAACTAATTCTATGAACTCAAACAAAGTATATACGTGACATTCTGTTCTACTACATTATTGAATGTATTCGATGATGCATTAAACATTACTTACTTCTATGATACACTTTCAACAACGCTCGCGATTTAAAGAAATGTCGACTAATTCGTATAAAAATAACACAAAATTCACTCTATTAATAAATTAATATTTTATCACTTTATTAGAACGCCAACTTTTTGAATCTATTTTCTTATTGCAACTGAAAAATTCCTCAGAGCACCTCTTTAGTAACAATCGCGAAACAATAAAACATCGTGATATTCGGCACCAAACAAGCTCTATGCATATCTACCAGTCAAAAGAATCAGCTACTAAATGCACAGTCAAAAATGACCTGCATACCCCACCGCGTGACCGCGTTAGCAAACTGCAGGAGTCCTGCGCGCAGATGGCCATTTGTAAGCGTCTCATTCGAACAAATACAAACTTTTCTCTGATTCATCTTCGAGAAGTAAGTAGGCGAGATGCATTTTATAAACGCGTTATACTGTAGCAACGTTTCCTTTTTGTTCATCATACGGTAGTAAATATACAATCAACATATTTATGCAACTAAATTACGCATTCCTAAACCATTTGTATTAAGCACGGTTGCCCGAGAGCATCATGTTTCATTTGAGGACGAAAAACATTCATCGAAAAAAGGACAAATCTCAAAAAGGAGCAGAATGTTTTTCTCGTATATAGTTATATTGTATTATAATCAACAACACAATCTACGTGGGCAATTTCCTACGAGTGCGTATTCGTGTGATTATGTAAAAAAATATATAGGATTTTTCCTTGGTTGTGCCTACAAAAATAGATACCATCAGCTGAGTATTTTAAATTAATAAATAGACGAAAGCAATATTAAAACTATACAACACATATACGCTTACCTTGTTTAGGGTATACAGCACTCTTCCACATTTCTAGGATAAGTCCTATGTCTCTTTCACTTTTAAAAAAAATTAAAAACACATCACAACTTTACATAGACATGTGCATTGCCCATACAGAATCCACACCACTCTCATTTTTATGCCTCGCCTAAATTATTCTTCGCATTTGTTGTTGAAATGTCATTTTACTGTTACATTTTGTTGTGACTGAGCAAGATTTTTTATATTAAGCTATACATTGGTAGAATTGAAACACTTATATAGTGTATAGCGAATTTCTACGAGTGGTGATGGCAAATTCATGATGAGCATTGATTATTGAATTCTTCCCTCAGGGCTGAACAAGAAAGGAAATACCAAAATCGTGGCACCTTTCTAATAAAGTGACCAAAGATATTTACATACAAAGTGAACAACGGAACCAATTGGCAACAGTACTGTAGCATCACGTTCCACGCGCTACTACCATGTATGTATGTTACACTGTGTTGTAGAACAACGCAATAGTAGTCAGTAGAATTCTAAATGGTATGATTTATCACATTATACTTGCCTGTTTTTATAATACTATACACTCTACACTCAACATTATACTTACGGACTGCTTAAGGGGCTTTCATTTTGATCTATATCCCTATATTGATTTATTTGCGCAGCAATGATACTTAGTACTTGCATCACACATTGCTGCTAACTGCATCACTATTATGCTCGCAGTTGGCAACTGATACATCGAAATAGTCATAGCTCCGACTCGACCTATCTATCTAGCTCTGCATGCATACATTCTCACACTTCTTCACATGACCGAAAGAAGGGTGTGTCGTACCCACTAATTAATTGTAACCGATTCAGCTATAGGTTCTACACTATGACTGCTAACCGAGTGTGCGTGCCTCCGCGATTCAGAACGCAACCCGTTTGTGTAGCATAGTTACTTACGTCACTGCTGCGAGTCTTCAATAATTGCGCTAGATGGACTTCTCCTACCAAACATGATCTAAGCGTTTTTTTAACCACAATGTAGATGTACATGAAAGAGTAAAGACAGATGCGATAGATCTATTCAGTCAATTTATGTTCTTTAGCGATGCCGATATAACAAGTAAAATTTTTCTTTCTCTGTATAGTAAACACCTGTGTTGTAGATTCCCTCAATTAACAACGAAATCCATGGTCTTTAATAAATTGCAGCTCTCTTTAAGTTTAATATATTTGTAAGTAATTGCCTCATCGCATTTTAGTTTTCTCCATCGCAAAATAACGGGAGAGCTTTTGATTTTTTAATTGAAGTGTACTGCGCTGGCGTCTTAAACATGAATGAGCAATACACATTCCTATAAAAAAGTCTGAGTTTCATAGGCATCTGAGAAGAACCGTGTTGATTTAAACAAAAAATGTTAGACTAACTTACGCACTTTTTCCATATATTCGAGGAGACAATTAATAGATTGTTATTTTTCTGAAAAATAAAAGTCATTTTCCCTTAATAAATGGTAAAGCCTTATAGAGTTACTCCTACCGGCTTCACAAGAAAATTTTGCACATTTATTAGTGCATGCAACGAACCATTAAATGTGTCTCCACCTCTATGTGTGACTGTGTATGCTGATTTATCAAAATGACGCATACACAGGGAATCTATTTTGAACCTAGCGAGGGGGCTTCTCAAACTCTTATGAGGGGAAGAACTAAATGCTCACTCTTCACTGTGATTTCTCTTTTCTCGTCTTTAAAATAATCACCATTAACACCATTCCGTTTTGATGCCCTTAATTTGTACTATAACTAACAAATTCTAATTCTAAGGGTCGATTGGTCGTCCCGCCGTTCCTCACCTCCTTTTCCCCCTTTTTTTCTTATATCTCTAAATTACTTCATCACTGCCATAATCTACTTTAACTATCTTTCTTCCGCTTCCCTTTTCCCAAAATCCTCCTTCCAATCCCACCGTTTTCATTTTATCCCCCATTCTCTTCACAACCACTCCCTTTCTCTATTCAACCCTTTATCCCCCTTTCAGTTCACTTTCTTATCATTATTCCACTCCATTTTCTTCTTCCCCCTCTTCACTACTTCCCCCCCACTCCCTCATAAAATACTCTTTACTGCCTTTCATTTGATACACATGTCATACAAACACATTCCAGGGTTTCCCTCGGTTCATTTTCCCACATGGTTATTTTCCCTTATGTTGTCACCATACTCTCAACTGAGTATGTAATGTGCGGTTACACCCGAACTTAACCTTCCTTACTTGTTTTCATATATTTTGTGAATAGTCCTGAATATTTTTTTTATTATTATACCTATTGGGACTATCTCTGGATCATTTCAGGTTTGTCGTTGTACAGATTTTTGGACTTTATAAGAAAATTTTCCTACAGTTGTGGGCTGCTTCGTAATTATTTCCTTGCTATTTCAGGAATGTTTTCGGAATCATAGCAGGAGTAATCGGAACTAATTTCGGTATGATTTTGGACCTTTCGTTATCATCATCATTATAAATGTCTTGCGATTACTTGCGCCCAAGAGTATTCGAGTCTTCCTTCACCTGTCTATCCTAACTTAGTAAAGTTCTCCTACGCCGCTTTTTTCAAATGCGGGTACCACCAGAAATATCTACTAATCCGGAGCGTATTTTTCCCACCGTAGCTAGTCACCGAACTTTTGTTCTCCGTGGTTGTTCTGCGTTTGATTTCTAGGCAGACATTGTGTTTGATGATAATACTGGTGACGAGATAGACGACAACAATGACGTGGCTGTTTAATATGATCACCAGAATTGTGTGTATTGTAAAGCTTTGTATATTTAGACTAGCTTAGTAGATAAGATAGTTTTTCGCGATATCCCCACAGACTTACCGTTATAGTGCAAACTTGTAAAAAGAAAAACCCTTTTTACATGTTCATTTTAAACACCCGGCCCTGTACACTCTAACGCGAAAAACACCGCTTATGTATACTCCTACCACATTTCGCCCTCCATATGGAAATTTTAAACAGAGAGTGGAAGAGGCATTAATTTTCGTCATCAACCCTTGCGAACTACAATTTACATACATTTTTTAAGATAACTTTCTTAATTTGTGTAAAATAGGTTATGTTAGTTATGTATAAGAATATTTTGTTTGAGTTGCGGTTAGAAAACTTATACTTTTGCGGTCTATGTGTGGTTGCTGTTATGACGCGATTTGACTTATTAGCTTGAAATGTAAACGTTGACTTAGATAACTTGAACCAAAAACTTCAGAAGAACATTTTGTTAATCCACAGCGTACCCTCTCTTCCTCATCTTCTCCACTTTCAATTTAAATTTCAATCAAACCCCAAATATTTCAAACAGTTCAAACTTGTTGGTAGCCCACAAACTTTGACTATGTTGAGCAACAATGTCAACGCTATTACTATAATCAGCAACATTGTGAAAAGGTGAAGTTACAAATCGGAATATACATATGTATATCTCGTACAATTGTATGTTCCTACATAAAAACTTAATTTTATCAAGGTAAACTAAAATTTTATTTTGTGGCAGTACAGTGTATCTCGAATAACGGTGTTAAACGCAAAGCGAAAATTATTATTATTTCGAAGTTCATGATTAACTTTAGATGAATTTTGAATAATGTAGCTTAAACTTTTGGATTTTACCCTTGACAGCTTTAAATTGCTCTTTGCAATGAGTGAAATAGCGATTTTTGTTCTGTTCATGAAGTTAAATGTACATATTATCATTAGTAACATTGATATGAGGGTTGTGAATTATAGGGAAAAATGAGATATATTACGAGAAGTGGGTGAAAAAGGAAGTGGCACGCTCAGTAAACTTTTTTCAATTCTGGTACCTAGCTCAAAAATATTAATTTTTAAATATCTAAGCATTTTTGGAGAAGTGGGCTCTGCATCATTTCGGTAGAAATTATTTTCCCGAGTTGTTTCGGACACTCTTTCTGTCCTTTTTGAGAAGTTTTCGTAAAAATTTCGAGATTATTTCCATAATCGTTTTAAGGATATTTTTAGATCATTTAAAGATTGAGCTTAGTATTAGTTTTGGACTATATTAGAATCTGTTATGGGCTATTACATATTAATATCAATAATGTCTTCGGATGATTTCGGATTTTTTTCGGGTTTTGCGGAATATATGAGGGACGATTTCGGATTTCGTAATAGTTTTTATGTTTGTTTCGGGGCTATTACTGAATTTCGAGAAGGTTTGGTCTGTGGTCCTCTGTAGCCAAACGAAGTGAAATTTGTTTTGAAAATAATGCTCATAATTATTTGGTCGGTATATTTATCCGTGTTTTCCAAATTTCGACTGGTAAGGGTTATGTACATAGGGTACGGAGTTTGTCGTGATCTGCATTATAAATCTTCGGGATCGTGTCATATATGGATTATGATTGGTCGGTATTTGGTCGCAGCTGAATGCTGTATTCCATGATTGTGTAAGCCTGATTTATGTTACAGCCATGGTGGGAAAAATGTTGGTTATTATTATCATTTTTATATTTTCCGCCTCGGAGATTAATTAAAGCCTTTCGAAATTATTACAAAATAATTTTAAGATTACTCCTGATGGTTTTATTTTTAAACAGTTATATTTTGTAATCATTCGCAATGGACACTTTCAAGTTTATTTCGGGATTATTTTTACTTTAGGGATCGTTTGGGACCTATCATTTGATCATTATCTCTATATAATTTTCGACCGTTTTATTTATTTTTGATATCAGTTGAGTACAAATGGCACAAATTAATCGAAATAAATGTAGACTTCCATATATCCCAATGGTCATTGTGAAAATATAAATTATTTAGCCATGTCTCTCCGTTTATCTGTTACAATAACCAAATTCATGCGTAGTTTGAAATTCTAAACCTTAATTAAAATTTTTTCGAATTTTTCAAAAAGCGGCGTTGTGCCTCCTTCTTCTGACAAATACAATTTTTAAAAAATTATGGGGCGAAAATCATGCAAAAATTTTTTAAAATTGATTAACCTTTTCAGAAGGAATGACTCTGGAAAATGTTATAGAGACCATGCCCACTTTATACAAAAGAGGTTTAGGAGGACTGCAGAGGAATATAAAAGGATATAACTTTGCTAAAATAACTGTATGTGAATCGTATATTATATTTTAAAAATATTTGTAACAAGAAATAGAATAAAGAAAAAAAATTTCTAGGAAAGTGCGTGGCTGTGTCCCTTTGAGCAAACATTCTTTCCAACGTTCAGCAATTTTTCTCGGACGTTGCGGCAGCGTCCGCAAGTGGTCCGATAAAACCAAGCTGATCGTGTTAATTTTTTTTAATTAATAATTTAAATAAATAATATTTTTTTAAGTTTTTATTTTTGCTAAAAATTTTTTTTTGTATTTAATTAACGAGACATGCTCATATTGCTTTATACAATTGTTTTTTGCTATCGACATTAAAGAAAAATTGCAAAGTTTACAGCAGTACTTCCGGCTTATAAAAGCATTGCTATAAATCCAATGTTACTTGGGTTTGGAGAAGCTATATATTGCGCTGGCAACCTGAGGGGTTGCGCTACACAACCCCTTGAATCTGGTATTTTAGTCGCCTCTTACGACAGGCATACCTACCGCGGTTTTCTGACCCCCTACCCGTTGGGTGTAGGTTGAAACTATGTTTACCGACAATAGAAAAAAACGGAATCGGCCCAAGACCAAAGGTATTTGAAAATTACTCTTTGAGTTCTGCCGCAGATATAGGAGGCGTTCCAGTGAGTTGAACCTGGTTGAAAGCCAAGCAAGTCAAGTTTATAGACAAGTAATGAGTGGAACGGCGGCCGGCATGGGGTGGTGGTAGTTTGTTCCGCCTACCACACCAAGCGTCCTTGGTTCAACTACCGGGAAACAAGTATTTTGAAGTAACAAAAAAGTTTTTCTAATCAGGGTCGCCCACCGGATGTGGTTTGCAAACACTCCGCGTGTATTTCTGTCATTGAAAATTTCTCATTAAAAAATCATCGATAGCGATTACTGGAAGAAAAGTTTACCTATCGTGGAAAAGTTCTGTACACTTATTTCCCTTATAAACAGGAATATATCAAAAATACGCTAAATGGACGTTGCGATATATGAGTTCCGCTGAGTATTCAATTTTCGGTTACACGCGAACTCAGACACCTTTATTTGTTATCACTACATCGGAGATTTTTTGCGATTATTTTTGGATTAATGTACGCCCTAGACATATATTGTTCTTTAAGACGTAACTCTTAATCTTTTCGATCGAAAAGAATAATATATAGAAAATGAGTAGTGTACATAGAACGACATTCAAGCAGTTTTCGATTTTTGGTTCAACCAAATTTTATGTTTTATTTTCTTGGTGTGGACCGAACTGCGGGGAAAAAGTAGTCATATATTAAGTCATATATACATACAACACCTGTCTGCATAAAATAATCTGTCTAGATCTCATGTGTCATAGGCATAAAAGAGGGGCATTGCCGTTCGAGTTAGTAACAGCGATGATAGTAGACTCTAGTATGATTAATGTACATTATCACATCACATTATTATTGCATTATGAATTTACCGTTTATAACATAATGTACATAGCTTTGCTCGTTTTTTTGTATATTAATGTGTAATAATTTCGACAAACTCGCTTACTTCTGTCACATATTTTATTAATTAATAATAATGAGTTTTATGTCAAAGTTTTAAAATAAATAAATTAATTAAGGCTCAATATACAGAATATTTGCGTTATATTTAATTAATTACTGTACACCATTATTCTTCATTGTTATTAAATTATTTTGCAATTTACAATAAGCCCCTGAGAAATATTTTTCGAATTATGCAAACAATGCATATTTTTGTTATGGCAATTACATATGTACTTTAGGGTGGCCATTATTTTCCGATTTTTGATCTCACCCCCAAAAATTATTGAAATAGCCTTAAAATGGACAAGATTCTCTCTAGTTTGGAATTTTATATTTATTATTTAAGATATGTATGTATATTTGACAAATACGTTTTCTGCAATAAAACTGCTACTAGCTTTAAGAAGCTTCCTTTATGAATATGCCTTTCCATTACATTTTAAAGCCCTTCCTGCAGGTAAGCTCGTTAGGACATAGGGAAGAAAATATGCAGGAAAAGTGTTCCATCAAGCGAATTACTTCCCAAAAAGATTCAATATAGTACATTAAGACAATGACAAGCAATTTATATTTGAGTCAATTTATACCAAATATGCCTAGGTCCTTCAGAGAGCACTTTTCTGGAATCCGAAAAACTTGTTTGTTTTCGTCAGTCCAACTGGAAAGGTGTTTTCAAAACTTTTCTGCAAACCACAATACAGAAAAAAAGAAACCAAAAGTTAAAACATATTTGAACGGCTAAAAGTAAAGTGCGAACTTACTTTTTGAAGTTGTAATAAAGCGGTATTAAGTGGACAACTTATACCTCGTTTCCACCAAATCCAAACTTCGTGTTTCCCAGCTATTTTATGCAAAATATTTATTATTATAAAAGCAATTTGACACAAGGTATCGGATAATTGGCCAAAACTTCGACTTTTTATACCCATCCCGACGTTTTTTGGATATGCTTTAGCAGTTGGTCAAAACTGGCAAACACGGTGTTCGGGTTGGTGGAAGCTTTTACCTTCTTTTTTAACATTTCTGCCTTAACTGTAAATTGTTACACTAGTTCGGAACTATCGAAATAGTACGAATAAGCGGTTTAAAACTATCGAAAGAGTGGCAACAAACCATCTAGTTCTAAAGTGAAAATATTTATCTAGTTCAGAGCTACAGAAAAGGTAATGCAGCGCGGACAATTTCTATCGCCTTAGACATCGCCATGTTAAGTTCGCTATTTACAGCACGTAAAGAAGATAGAAGTCGAACTAGTACTGGTTCCGAATGCACAAGAAATTCACCAGTTTTGCACTACTGATTTTTCTTACAGGGTTATTATGGAATGGGCTTATTAACTGCGTATTATAGGTATGTATTCGCATGTGTAAATATTGGTTAATATTTTATTGTAAGATATAAATATGTATATGTGTTTATTTTTCTCGTGTTGTTCATACAAATATTTTTTGAGTTGACAATTGAAACGATTTGAATTGCTTGTGTTGGTTGTAAATAATCAAATAAATATCTGATGAACAAAATGCAAACAATGCATAAATATATTAACACGTATGTAAGTAATACAGATATTTGTCAATTTATTTATTTACACTGAAATTTTGCAAGAGCGAATCCTACGTAGTGTGTGAAAATATTACGAGGGATCCCAATTATTTATTATCATAAATTGAAAGAATATTTGAGGGAGTTTCAATAACTAAGTTCGTTCATAATAACCCGACGAAGCAAGAGAAGCCACAAGGTGCTACGTAGGGACTCTCTGTGTCACCTAACTTTCAACGGGAAGGTTTTAGGTTAAAAATAATTTGGATATATAAAAGGGGCGTGGCACCTCCCATACAAATGAAATCTTGGGTACTGCATTACTCTGAAGGTATAAATCCCAGAACATTGAAATTCAGTAAGGAATTATATGAGGTCAATCCCTATTACCACCAAGAAAATGTGGAATTGGGAAAAAAGGGGGCGTGGCAACTCCCATATAAATCTATATATATAAAAATCAAATTCTGGGTGTGTGTTACCTATGGAAACCTATTTCCCACACTTCAATCATCACCAAATTTTGGCTATAGGTTCCTTCGATCAACGCGAAAGTTTTAGGCTAAAAATAATTTCGATTTAGAAAAGGGGCGTGGCACCTCCCATACAAATGGAATCTTTAGTACTGCATAACTCTGAGGGTATACATACCAGTACATTGAAATACAGTAAGGTGTTATATGAGTTCAATCCGTAACACCACCAAGAAATGTGGAATTGGGAAAAAGGGGGCGTGGCACCTCCCATACAAATGGAATATATTATGCTGCATATATTTGGATGTAGTAAAGGTAGGATAATGAAAATTGGTAAGGAGATATATGACGTTAAGTCCTAACACTTTCAGTAAAATGTGGAATTGGGAAAAAAGTGGCGTGGCACCTTCCCTACAAAAGGAATATTTCAGCACCTAAAGTTTGACTGCATTGTTGGGTTTGGCTGTTATTCCTTTTGGACGTTTAGTAATCTGACGTCGTTACAAAAATTTGATAGCTTCAGTCTATTTACATCTTATATAAAAATCAAATTCTGTGTGTGTGTCCCTATGGAAACGTATTTCCCACACTTCAATCATCACCAAATTTCGGCTATAGGTTCCTTTGATCAAGACGAAGGTTTTTCATATTTCAGAAAAAAGAATTTACAATTTAAGTTTTTTTTGGCTATGCGAACGAGCAATCTTAGCTCCCAAATATGATCATGTTAACAAAATCAATGATCGCATCAACACCAAATTCCTGGCGAAGTGGCGAAATATAAATCGATCGACAGATGAAGATCAAATTGTGAATTATCCAGTTGAATTTTCAAACTCTTTAGAACCACCTGGAATGCCTGCGCATATATTAACTTTGAAAATTGGCTCACCAATCATGCTTTTTCGGAATTTAGACCCACCAAAATTGTGCAATGGAACCAGACTTTGCGTTAAGAAATTAATGCCGAATGTAATCGAAGCAACAACCATCAGCGGTAAAAGCGAAGATGAAGATGTGCTCATTCCACGGATCACAATGATTCCTACAGTTTTGCCATTCAATTTTAACCCATTAACCCCCACTCTCCCCATACGAGGACACCTCTTCAAATATCGACATCTATATCTCACCCACCAGAAACTGATAACAAAAATGCAATTATAATATAGATGGCACAACTATTATATGTAAACATAAACATATGTTGATTCTGTCAATCAAGTGAAATTTCGAGCGCTTCAAACATGTGCATTTCATGGAGTTAATTTTTGCGGATTGGCTACTTATATTTTTCGTATATATTTTAAGTCCAAAGTAAAAAATTTTAACAAAAACAATCAGTGAAGAGTGTACAAGCATTTGGAAGTGGTATATTGTTGAAAAAAACAAAAAGGCGTTAACAAGGTATAGTTTTACAGTGACGTCCTCACTTGGGGACAATGGGCATAACCATTAAGTTTTTCTATAATTGACAGGTGGTCTTAGATGCATAAAAATGGCGCACCGTAAGGTGTTTAAAGGTCAAGCTGATTTTTTAAAGCTTCAAGAGGCCGTTGATTGGATAATGGAGAACGAAGACGATGACTATGAATATGATATTTTAGTCATACCTCCTGATCCTGCCATTGTAAGGGATGAAGAGGAGGTAAATGAAGATGACTTGGTATGCACTAATATGCCGAAAGATGTGACTGGGAGAATTGAATTAATGCCACGTCATCAAGAGGATTTTGATTGGGATGAAGTGACGACGAGCCACTTGCACACTTTGCCAACGCAAAAAGGTCGATGCAGATAATTTCAGCGAACCAGTTTGGAAACGGGTTTCTCCTAATTATAGCACCAAATATCAATCCACTGATGCAGTTCAAAAACTACTGGATATCTTTGTTAGCACAATAATAACCGTACCCCTACGGATTTGTTTGAGAAAATTTTTGACATCGATGCCCTAACAATGATTGTCGAAAATAGCGTTATGTACGCCAATCAAAATAACAGACACAATTATGTCCTAAGCACCGAGGAGCTAAAAAGATTTTTGGGAATTTTGCTTTTAAGTGGCTACCACGAACTTCCCACGGAACGGGCTTATTGGAGTCTTGACGACGATCTTCGCGTTCCAATGGTTGCAACCGCATTGAGTCGAAATAGGTTCTTAGAAATCAAAATAAATCTACACTTTGTTGATAACAATCTTGCCACATGTTCAACTGATAAAATGTTCAAAGTAAGACCCCTATGTGACCTGATTCAGAGAAACAGTAGCCAATGGGGAGTTCTTCATGAAATTCTTTCCGTGGATGAGTCCATGATAAAATACTTTGGTCGTCATCCTGCAAAACAGTTTATAATGGGAAAACCGGTTAGATTTGGTTATAGAATTGGGAAGCAACAAGTGCAGATGGATATTGTTATGCTTTTGACGTGTACTGTGCTAAGTCGGGCGAAGTGACAAAACAACCGCTTGGTGAACGGGTAGTCAAGTCGTTATTAGCAAAATTGCCTATAGTACCTACGCAACATATTGTATATATTGATAATTTTTTTACCAACTATAACCTGTTATGTGACCTGAAGCGATTGGGTTATAGAGCTACTGGCACAATACGAGATAATAGAACAAAACGGTGTCCACTTATATCCATAAAAGAAATGAAGAAAACAAGTTCCAGGGCAGAATATGATTATCGCTTCGACAGAAATAACGAGGTTACAATGGTACGATGGAAGGACAATAATGTGGTCACAATGGGAACAAATTTTGATTACATAGAACACTTAGGAAAAGTACGACGTTGGCGTAATATTCGAAAGGAAAAGGCGAATTTCGATATACCCAGACTGATTATAAATTATAATCAAGGCATGGGAGGCGTGGACCAAATGGATCAATCTATTAGTTTGTATAGAGTCTCTATCAGAGTAAAAAAGTGGTGGTGGCCAATTTTCACATACTGTTTGGATTTAGCAGTTAGTAATTCTTGGAGGCTACATGTTTTAATATGCAAAGCTGACTGCACACCCCCTATGGATCAATTGTCATTCAGGCGGCACATTGTGCGAACGTTTTTGAAACCTACTTCATTCAGACAACCTCGTCCATCATCCGCAGTAGTTGGTTCAGAGTCGAAAAACAATGGTCACAACCCTGAGCGATTGACAAACCAATTACGGTGTGTAGTTTGTCATGCTAAGTGCCGATGGAGATGTGAATTGTGCACGAAGACACTTTGCGTTGAACGCAAGTGCTTTGGTCAATTTCATTACTAAAGTGCCCATTGTCCCCAGGTGAGGACACCCATTTTTTTCAAAAATTAAAAAAAAATATTTTACTTTTTTCTGTTTAATTACTTATTTGATCACAAATGAATTAATAAATGACAACGAGAAGTGTTTCCTACAAGCAGATTTTATTTGGGTGTTAATGGGTTAAGCTCTTACAATTTCCTGTACAGTTTTCCTTGCTTTTGCAATTACAATCAACAAAGCACAAGAACAATCGCTCACTGTTACAGGATTAAAGTTAGATAGTCTGTGCTTTTCCCATGGCTAGCTACGTGTTGCCTGCTCTAGAGTTGGAACGCTAAAAATTTGTTTATCTTTGCACCGAACGAAAAAACCAAAAATATTGTGTAGCCACATGCATTACAATAAGATACAATAATAAAATGTTCTATACGAAAATTTCGCTGCGTACAAAATTCAATTCAATTTACAGAACAATAAACTAAATTATCAACAAACCAAACAAAAAAAATAACGCAACATTCATTCGATACCGGGCGTTACAACGTACGCCGGGTATATCTATTTATTTGTATAAATGGTAATTTACACGCGCAACCATATCGCACAAATATTTATTCACGTACGTTCGTAATCTAGTAATGAATTAAATTGTTTTTTACGTATTTTGGTACAAACCGTTTTGTTGTAACAATGCTTAACGAAAATATTTATACATACTGATTATAATCAGATTTTCAGCAGCAAATATATAATACTTCAATATATAAATGTTGAACTTTGACCTATAAAAGTACATATAAATAAATTAGTTGTCAATGTTTGTAGTATTTAAAATGAATATGTTATCGCAATGTAATGTCACATCCTTAGGTTAAAATAATTTTGAACACAATTGTGAACCTGATAAAATTTTGAAAAATATAAGAGCTCCGATATCTTGTCAACTTAAATTTCTCAGAAGAAATATTTGTAAGCGATTTCCCCATTTAGTATTAAACATATTTTGATTATACTATGTACACACACACACCAATTGGCAATTTATATCGTTTGGGCAATTATTATGCAATTTATCATAAAATAAATTGTAATAATAAATTGCCAATTACGAAAAAACCCAAGTGTCAAAGTAACAAAACATCAAATAAAAATGATAGAAATCAATATTTTGTTAAAAATGACGGCGAACAACGTAAATGGTGAGTAGATTTGAAATTTTAAAAGCCAACCGTGAATCCGAACTTAATTCTATGGCTTCAAATAACAAACACGTTTAGAATCTTCCATATTTTTAAAATTATTATTTTTTTTCACAAATAAATTTCAAATTCATAACACCACCAGCTGTCAAATTACTATTGTGTAAGCGAAAATTGAGTTTTATGAACACCACCCCATTTAAATCGAAATTGCCTCAATTTATTTTTCTGTTTGAACATAGTATTAGATGTTGTGTAATTAAATTTCGTTGTAACCTAATAACTTTGACACTTGAGTCAGTAAACGAGTAGAATTATACGCACGAATAAATGTAAAAAAAAATAATAATAAATAAATTTGATGAAAAAAAAATATTATAGAGTAAAAAAGGAATACGACCTAGTGCTGACTTAGTAAGAATGTGGCTTAACCTTTCCTTTCATCTCAACTCCTGTTTCGTTCAACAAATATTTCTAAACAGTTTTTTTGAAAAGAAGATAAAAAAATTAATAAACAAAATAAACCAGAATATTACTACAGGAAACAATTTTCGCAGTTGCGGGCGAGTTGTGAGTTAAAACATAATAGACGAAAATAGATGAAATATAAAAAACTTGAAAGCGAAAGTGAATTAAGTGACAGGCACAGATTATTTCAAAATCACCTTTTAGCTGATAAGTACATTAAGGTGGCCCTTATGAGTCACATAAACCAAATTCACCTCTTCAGATGATAATATCGAAGTCAAAAAATATATCATACATTTAAATTGTCCCGATTAAAGATGGTTAAAGGCTGTCGCACAGGGTAACAACCCCTTATCAGAAATTAATGATGATTTTTTTTTCTTATACCCAAATTCGAAAGTACTATAGTTGGAAATATCGCAAATAAATTTTGGTCCTTATATGAAAACAGTATTTAGCGTACAGATTTTAGTATATTAGGTCTGCAAAGAGTAATCTGAGCTTGGAGGCCTGTGCACAATGCCTTAACAGTAACCAATAGGGACACTAAATGGAAAGTTTTGACGTAGGTATTATTATTTGAAGGGATGACACTGAAAAAACAATTTAATTGATTACTAAGGACTACCACAATGTCTATACATACATATAAGGACAACCCCAAACATAAAAAGTTATATGATGCTAAGGTTGTCCTTAAGTGAACGACCAATTTTACCATTCTGAACAATTTCGAGACAGTCACGAGATCATCGTTTCAGGACGATTTAGGAATTGTTTCCATGAGCGTTAGGGGCTTATTTCTGTATAATGCAGGACTGTTTTCGTGATGGTGTTGAGTTTATTTCATTATTAATATGTGCTTTTAACAGGGACTTTTTCAGGTTCTGTTTGGAATAATTTCAGAATGATTCCGGAATAATTCCCAGTGTTTTCGGCAACGATTCGGGATTATTGTGGAGGAGTTTCTGAATTATTTTCAAAGTATTTTCGAGAGTATTTCAAATCCGTCTTTCTGGTAATTTCAACAGTATTTTTGCATCATTTTGGAACAATATCGGGGTGTGTGTAACTTTTAAATTTGCTTGGACTATTTTCAGGCCATTTTGGAATAGTTTCGGAATTGTTTCTAGGATCATTTTTGGAATTATTTCGGGACTATTTGACGATAATTCCAGAATTTTTTTTTCCAGGATAATTTGTAGATGTATAACTTTTGCGTTCATTTCAAGACTAGCTAAGTAAACTATAAGGTTAGTAAAAGCAAACTCACTTCTACTTTTGTTTGGTTCATTGTTTTGCCGTATTTTCTAATGGAGATATTGGTCTACTATTACATGAGGATTTGCTTCATGGAACCGACAAAGTTACGCTTACGCAGATATCTATCTTGGATGTTTCCTGCGCAGAGTAAAATACGTCCCGTCCGAGATGTTTTCTCCTCGTCTTAGTAAAGGTTTTATGGCTTAGCATAAAATTTCTGGACAATTCCACCTCATCGTCCTACATAAACCCTAAAACAGGACTGTCCGGTAATATTAGGCTCATTGCATGAACTATTGTGCAATTACTACTCTGAAGGGAAGTCAATAGCTAGTGATACAAATTTCTGGTTAGGAACTGTCCGAAAGTGCCAAATAAGTACTGTTTCGTTATTAGCAAGATTTTCGCCAGTTATAAAATTGATAATTTGGATTTTTATATTTCATATATAAAATATATTTGAAAAATAGGTCACCAAAAAAACTGCTACCAGCTTTATGAGCTTCGACTATGAGTATACCTTTTTCCCACACTTTCCCACCTGTTCGGTTGAAAAAGGGGATAATATCGTACTAGAAGCAACATGTAGAATCTCGGTCCGGTTCGGAGCAAACGAAAGAGTACTAAGAAAAGAACTAGACATAAGCTGTAAATTTTTATACTAGCTCGGAACTATCGAAAAAGTGCCAATAAACAACTAATTCTAAAAGAGAAATTTCTATCTAGTTCGGAACTATAGAAAAGCTGATGCAGCGGGGACAATTTCCACCATCTAGGACATCGCGATGTTGAAATCGACAGTTGAAAGCATGAAAAAGAGATAGATGGTGAGCTAGTAGTGTTTCGGAATGCAATAGAAGCGACCAGTTTTGAACTAGAGATTTTCCCTACATGGTAGTTAACACACCAGTGAAGATATATATAGATGAACTTCTTAAAACCCTTATCACCTAGTCGATCGCATACAGCTGGCCACAAAGATTCCGCTGCCTGTCAAGTGATGGTGTCAACTCACAGGTAGACTGACTCGCGGTAGCTGACTCGCGGCCAACTTCTCTAGAATCTGGGAGCTAGTTGCCAACGGTATCCTTAAGTCTCCACCAGTAACCGCACTTGCCTTCGTTTCAAGAGATAAGCGTGACAGTTTCTAGGCTTATTCTTATGCCCGCTGCAACGAGGTAATCCATAGCAGCCCACGAACATAATCTGGCAGTGCTTAACACTTTAATAGCCGCCTGACTAAAAAGTAAACTCTTCTAAAAAGTAAACTCCCTCACCGTTAAAGCGGCGACCTCGGCCTGGAAGACGCCGCATTGATCGGAAAGCTCACACCGAATTTCTTGTGCTCCTATGCGTGTTTTTGGTATTTCAAATAATGGCATTAACGAATCTTCCAAACAATGTTTAAGTTCCCAGCCTATAAAGGAGCGCAATGACCCTACTTTTTATAAATTTTGAAATACCAAATAATGCCAAATTTTCTTTATTTATCATTGATCACAGGTGTTGCAATGGTAGCTTAACGGTTCACACTCTCCGAGCTCTAACTTCGAAAATTCGATGTTTGGCGTGAAAAAATCGACTTGTCATATTTTGTGCGAGAGTCTATAAGGACATCCCTTTTATTTTATTTGATTTCTTGATGCTCAAGAATGGCATATTTCACACACACATACATACGTACGCAAGAACATAAAAAGTAACCGGTCTTGTGTTGTTTGTAGTAATTTTATTGCATGTGTGGGCTAGGGGAAGCTTATAAGTTATGGTGTTAAGCTTTTGTGCTATTTATGACACCTACGCATTGAATTTAAAAGTCAAAAGAGCCATATTAACTGTGTTGCTTTGTTTGTTTACCACTTCAAAGAAATAATTTTGCTCCCACTGTCGCTTTGTTTGGTGACTTTAAACGCACAGTTAAGTGAGTCTTAACTGAATCAGCCTTCATATTTTCTATTCTCTATTTGCAATTTCACGAAGCTACATGCATGTTTGGGAGTAGGTTTTTGTATGTTTTCCTTTTGAACTAATTTTTTTAAATCCCTACATACTTTTTTATGGATTTGTTTGCAAACCCACTCTAGTATGGCCTTTATAGAGTATATACATTAGACTGCTTCGTCCTTCTGGATTTACAGATGTACTTAATTTACTAGCCTTAAACCAAAACATTCGAAGAAATGAATGCAAGTCACGATAACCTCCGAAGAGATTTCAAGTCGAGCATCTCTTCCTATTTGCGTCGTGCTCCTTTAAATTTTTCCAACAAATTGGCGGAATGGGACTATATTTACCTCCTTTTGCACCGTTTGCCAGTACAGAATATATATGCTTGCGGCATCCGCCCAATGCAGCTCCTGCCTTGGACGGTGCCACTTTCCTAGCTGTTCTGGGGTCTGCGACGGCAACCCCCCGCGGGTTTCATTGCGCCATGTTGCCAGGCCCTATACTCAATTCCACCGGGTACCCCAATGCTTACCCAAGGACGTCCAGTCCCAGGGCCACAACAGCAGTTGCGTCCAAGCCTTTCACAACCCAGGCATAGTACCCCGTCACTTACTCCGAGAGTGACGTCGTCTCCCCCGTTGCACTTCAGAATTCTGCAGTTAAACTGTAATGGATTAACTGGGAAAGTCAAGGAGATAGTCGATTTCATGAAGCGGCACAACATCCGCATCGCTATGATTCAAGAGGCTAAACTCACAGGAAGATCTGCTCTGCAGACATATCCTGGGTATAATGTCCACAGGTGGCGGCCACCGTGGTGTGATGGTAGCGTGCTCCGCCTATCACACCGTATGCCCTGTGTTCAACTCCCGGGCAAAGCAACATCAAAATTTTAGAAATAAGATTTTTCAATTAGAAGAAAATTTTTCTAAGCGGGGTCGCCCCTCGGCAGTGTCTGGCAAGCGCTCCGATTGTATTTCTGCCATGAAAAGCTCTCAGTGTAAACTCATCTGCCTTGCAGATGCCGTTCGGAGTCGGCATAAAACATGTAGGTCCCGTCCGGCCAATTTGTAGGGAAAAATCAAGAGGAGCACGACGCAAATTGGAAGAGAAGCTCGGCCTTAGATCTCTTCGGAGGTTATCGCGCCTTACATTTATTTTTTTTTGTAATGTCCACAGAAAATATCACGAGAGCGGAAATGACTTGTCTGCCCGGTCAGGCGATGCAAACCTAGAAATCATCAACATCTACATCCCTCCGCCACCTGTTGCCCCAGCGGATACCGCCCTAATACCAGCGCCTTACTCACTGGCAATAATCGAATTATCTTAGGCGATTTCAATGCTCATCACGATCTATGGCATTCAAACTTGCTGGCGGGAAGTAGAGGTGAGAAGTTGGCGGATCAAATAGAAGAACCGACTTATAATATTATGCAAGGCTACTTGACCTATTGCGTTGTCAGTGCAAATAAAACAAGTTTATTCACTGTTGCAGCCCGACGTTTTCGCTAGCATCCTAGCATTTTCAAGGGCGGAATCTATTTTCAACAACAAACTAAATTTTCTTACATTATTAAAAAATACCAAATAAAAGTTAGTAGTACATATATGTATGTATAAAGTTAAGGAGTCAACAAATGTTTTAAGCACACAGAAAGCACATGCATACACAAACAGAAGAAACTACGTTCTGCACAATAAACGGAGACGCCCGCCCACACGTGTGGTAGGAAGCTGTCACAGTTCGCCGGATATATCAATCGTGAGCACAGGACTCGTAAACTGCGTCAACTGGCAGCCGATGGTAACATTGGCATCCAACCACCTCCCTATTCTTATTTCGCTCGAGTGTACCGCAAGGTCATTGAATCCGCCTCGGCTCGCTTCATTCCCGCCGATAGAATTCCCGAAATTCTGCCTCACTTTCCGGCGGAGGCCACAAATTTAGCGAGAGAACGTGACTTTATAAGACAGCTCGATCCCGGCGACTCCCCATGTAAGGGACATAAATCAACGAATCAGATTGCTTGTAGATGAACACAAGCGGGCGAAATGGGAGGAGCACCTAAGCGGTTGTAACCTCTCTGCCGGTGTAGGTAAACTTTGATCCACCGTAATGTCCCTATCGAATCCATCTAAGTACAATGGCAAAATTTCCATCGCCTTTGGCGATAAAGTGCTGTCGGATACGAACAAATGCGCGAGCGCTTTTTGCCGACAATATATAATGCATTCTACGGTCGACAAAGATAGACGGAGGGCCAACAGACACGCACATAAACATAAATTCAGCGCGTCACCAATTACCATCACCGCCAAAGACGTTGAGGATGCCATCGGTCATGCTAAGCCATCCAAAGCAGTGGGCCCAAACGGCATAGCCATGCCGATGCTTAGAAAGCCTAGGGAAAGAAGGTTTCAAATATTTAGCGCATGTCTTCAACCTGTCTCTTTCCACCTATTTCATTCCCGAAAAATGGAAAATGGCCAAGGTGGTCCCGCTACTAAAGCCTGGGAAACCAGCTAACATAAGAGAGTCATATCGCCCGATATCTCTCCTATCGCCAGTAGCCAAGACGCTTGAAGCCATTTTGTTCCCCTACTTCAAAGCAAATTTGCAGCTAGCCTATCATCAGCATGGCTTTAGAAAACTCCATAACACCACCACCGCGCTAAATGCCATTAGCACTCAGATAAATTGCGGTTTAAATCAAAACCCCCACCATAGAACAGAACTCGTTGCGCTAGACCTATCAAAAGCTTTTCATACGGTTAACCATGGTACGTTACTGGAAGACCTGGAAGGGTCTACCCTTCCCCCATGTCTTAAAAGGTGCACCGCAAATTATCTGGGTGGTCGGCAGGCGTTGGTGCAATTTAGAAACGAAACAAAACAACTAAGAAGAATTAAACAATTCGTCACCAGAAGGAGTTACTATCGTTTCCTATTCCGATGACCGCACAATAATAGCCACAGGCCCAGGCCCTCAGATCAATGAGCTTTGCAAATGAATAAACGGCTACCTCCCTGATTCTCCAGTTGTTTTGCCTCGCGAAACCTGGCGTTATCACCGACTAAATCCTCCGCGACCTTATTTACAATATGGACGTCCCAAATATCAACCATTTTGAACATCCACGTCGATGACACTATCCCACCGACTGTCCTACACCCCAAAATCTTGGGTGTGACGTTTGATCAGAATCTAAATTTATGGTGAACATGCAGCCGCAATTGTACCGAAAATCCAGAGGCATAATAAAATCCTCAAATCTCTTGCTTGGGGAAAAAAACAAAAAAACACTCTTTATCACTATCAAAGCAATTGGCCAGCCGATTGCATGCTACGCGTCTCCTATATGGTCGCCAAGCCTAAAAACTACTCACTGGAAGAAGCTACAGGCCTGCCAAAATACTGCCCTCAGAACCGCCACAGACTGCCGTCTTATGTCCCCAGAACACCATCTACATAATGAGGCGAGAATACTCACCATCAGGGAGAGAAATGATATGCTAACCAAACAGTTTCTGTTGAATGCCCAGAAACCTGGGCATCGCAACAGACATCTGATTTATGAGCCAACACCGCCCAGGGGCTTAAGGAGTTATCTCCGTAAGCATTATGAGGAAATACGGCACTTGAGAACTCAGCCGTATGAAGCCAAAAACACAAGCAGGTCCTCAGTGAACTAAACAAACAGGCGTCGGACCTTTGTACCAGGAATTACTCGGGGAATCCAGTACTCAAAGAACAGTACCCAAAACTTGTGGAAGAGCAACGCATACTCCCCAGGGATTAGTTAAGCTGCGTAGTTCGAGAGATTATCGAGAAAAATTTTTAGACATAATTATATAGTAAAAAAATATTTTGTGCATCAGGGCTAGAAAGTGGACAAGATCAAAGATGTGAAAAAAACCTTGCTTCAAAATGAAAGGTTTCTTCAGCAAATGAAATGAAGCCAGTAAAAGCAACAATTGTTGTTATTCAATTAACAGTTATTCAGTAAACTTGATCGCATTATGATTAATTAAAACGAAGTTTATGTCATGATGGCAAACTTGTAACGCTATTTCAATAGAAGAAAAACTGTTGATATCAAGTTAACAATATTCTGTAAAAATTACAGATACCCGATCAATCTAACTGTTAAAGGAGAAATATGTGTTATATCAACAGCCAAGGTTACATTTTTACATTTTTGATTGGTATTTTTAGTGTGACATTAATATTTGTTAGTTCACAGCTAGGCGGCCACCGAACAGTGGCATTTTTGCATGATTTAGAGGCGAAAAATTAATAACTCACTGAAAAATTAATATATTTCATTCAATCCAAGTGTATATGTTTGTATGCCTTACACCCCCTCAGTTAGGATAGGCTGATAAAAAAATTCTAACTTTACTGCAGCATTCATCATACAATCCGTCGTCTCTATTTACTCTCTCCCTAAAACAGTACACACGTGGTCTAAAACGGCTTTATCCTTTTGCTTTTGGCCACGTTCTGCAACCAACACCTCAGACAACTCCCTCTTTGTGATCGTCATTATATCAAAACGGGGGCCTACGGGGATAAAGAATCATTTGAGGTGTATGCAATAATATCGAATTATTGTAGAAATACAAAAATTATTGTGGTACAGCGTGGTTCAAACTTCTGGCAGGCTTTACTTTTCACGGTTTTTATATATTTACAGCACAAAAATAATACACATTAAAAATTCGCAATTGTAAAAAATACTCAACCAAAAAACTTTTGAACACTTGAAAAATAATATAATTACGTGTAGATTTTAAATAACCAAAAAATATTTTAGTTTTTGTTTCACCACAAAGTTTTATTTAATTTTAAACCACGCGTTATTTCACTTCTGTAAATTGTACTACTTAGCAAGTCATCACCAACTCACAGTTTTACAGCAGATTATTCAGTTAAGAACAATAATTATAAGAAATAATAATTACCGTTATATACTGTGGACATTTTAAAAACAAACTGCATTCAAATTTAAAAAAAAATGACTTGAAAATTTTACTTGTCAAAGAACTTTATAGAAAAAAATCGTTGCAGCTTTGATTACGATTTGAACGATTTCATAAATTATCCTGTCATCAGCTTTGAAATGAGCCTACGTCTTCGTCACAATATATAAATGCAAAAAATTACCGAAATTTGGACCATGAAATATCTCAATGGGGTTCATTTGGAGGAAATTTGCTTTTATTTGGTGCGCCTGCTAATAAATATATCGTCCTTAATTTTTTCACTTCCTCGCAAAGCAAAATAACGTTGGATGTTGCAAAATTTTTCAACCTTGAAATTTCCTTTCAAATAACTAAAAAAAATTGTTTTCAATACGACAAAATGATGCGACGAAAATTTTGCAATTTCAATTTTTATTTCGCAGATGTGACAAATGAAATAAGCTTCATTCATTGAATCCGTTACTAAGTTATTTGTTGTTCATATTTTTATTGTTGTAAAAGTATTTGTATTGCATTGGGATTTCAGTGTAAATGCACTATGGTTATTGTTGTTGATTTAGCATTGTTTTCGCACCATCAGCAGTTCTAACAATGGCAGTAATCGAGCGAAGGATACCACGGCAGTGAACTTCGTCGACAAGAACCCAGCAAAAACTGGCATAAGCGATTATAAGCAATAAGGAATACTGGTTCCACTTGTGATAAACCTTAGAAAAAGTAAATATAGTGCCTCGTACACCTTATAATAGCCGTGTTTTTTTTTACGTTTACGTTTGCGCGTAAAAAACGTTTATCTTCGCTTAGATAATAGGGGGACTCACGTAACCGTATAAATGCCTTATAAAGTGTGTAAACGTATAAATTTATTTAGTGGGTAAACGAGCTGTCAAATTTTGTATGAAAAATCATTTACACAATTTGTATAAATTTACGCGCACATTTCATTTTGTAAACGCGATAAACTCGAAGGAATGCAACCTTGCAGACATTACAGCAGGCATTTTCATCAGAAATCTCCAACATCAGCAAGTAAAGGCGTTTTAGTTTTGATTTTTCACTTAATCTTGGTATTTTTTAATTTGTATAACAATCAAAAAAATTTTGTTTGGCAATAATACAGCTGATAAATAATCAAGTTTATCAAGAGTATTGCTAGGTGTGTTCATATAACCGCGTGTGTAAATGGATATAATTTTACACCTTATAAGTTTATCATTTTGTTGTTATATCGGCCTACTGATTTTAAGATCGCGGGTTCGAATCGAGCTCAATGCCTAACAATAATTTTTTATCATTATTATTGTTATGATAAATTTTTTCTTAATTGAAAAAATTTTTAAATTAGAATAGAAGAAAGAAAAAATTTTAGACAACTGCCAAAGTGAATATCAATTGGCACGAACCAGAATAGAAGTAGGATTAATGAAGACAAGCAAAAAAACCGCTGTGGTGGCTGAATGGCTATAGCAGCGGCGCCTAAACGTTGCCGATGAAGGATTTAGCAGTTCCCGAAATGGATCTATACAACGAGCTTTGGCAGTTGTCTAAAATTTTTTCTTTCTTCTATTCTAATTTAAAAATTTTTTCAATTAAGAAAAAATTTATCATAAACAATAATAATGAATAAAAAATTATTGTTGCTGATTTTACGTTGCCGATGAAGGAATTTAGCAGTTCCCGAAATGGATCTATACAACGAGCTTTGGCAGTTGTCTAAAATTTTTTCTTTCTTCTATTCTAATTTAAAAATTTTTTCAATTAAGAAAAAATTTATCATAACAATAATAATGATTAAAAAATTATTGTTAGGCCTTGAGCTCGATTCGAACCCGCGATCTTAAAATCAGTAGGCCGATATAACAACAAAAATTGTTAATACATCCCCAGAGCACGGGGAAAAAAAAGTGTCAATAAAATATGACCTATGGCAGCATTGCCAACAAACAAGTCCAATTTTTCACAGCTATTCTGCAACAGATGTCGCAGTGGTGTGAATATCAATTGGGCACGAACCAGAATAGAAGTAGGATTAATGAAGACAAGCAAAAAACCGTTGCCGATGAAGGAATTTAGCAGTTCCCGAAATGGATCTATACAACGAGCTTTGGCAGTTGTCTAAAAAATTTTTTCTTTCTTCTATTCTAATTTAAAAATTTTTTCAATTAAGAAAAAATTTATCATAACAATAATAATGATAAAAAAATTATTGTTAGGCCTTGAGCTCGATTCGAACCCGCGATCTTAAAATCAGTAGGCCGATATAACAACACAAATTGTTAATACATCCCAGAGCACGGGGGAAAAAAAAGTGTCAATAAAATATGACACTATGGCAGCATTGCCAACAAACAAGTCCAATTTTCACAGCTATTCTGCAACAGATGTCGCAGTGGTGTAAATATCAATTGGCACGAACCAGAATAGAAGTAGGATTAATGAAGACAAGTAAAAAAACCGCTGTGGTGGCTGAATGGCTATAGCAGCGGCGCCTAAACGTTGCCGATGAAGGAATTTAGCAGTTCCCGAATGGATCTATACAACGAGCTTTGGCAGTTGTCTAAAAATTTTTTCTTTCTTCTATTCTAATTTAAAAATTTTTTCAATTAAGAAAAAAATTTATCATAACAATAATAATGATAAAAAATTATTGTTAGGCCTTGAGCCTCGATTCGAACCCGCGATCTTATAAGTTTATATGCTTTCATGAGTCCCCCTAATGCTTAGAAGACTCATCTAGCGGCAGTGGTTAAATAACTCGCTACAATACAGGATGTACCCGAAAAGCGGAGACACAACCTTCTGACGGCCATAGTGTATAACATATAGCGGAATCAGTTGCCATGAATTGCGGACACGCACTATTTTAAGAGGTGATACATAGAATCAGTGTAGAGGTGAAACATAGACACATATTTCAGTTACATCTGAGTATAATGCGTAATGAAATTTAGTAGTACTAATTTTATGCGCAGCAATTTCAGAGGTGCATTTAAAGTTTGACGCTTAGCAGTTCATATAAAATTTAAGCGCAAACCTCTATAGATGTAAAAAAACACAGCTAATATTGCCTTATCTTTGACCTATTAAAGCTACAAACAAGCTTTATCCCTAAAGGTAAATAACCGGAAGGTAGGAACTGAAAATGAATTCTCGATGACAGATTATCAATCTATACTTAAATAATCTTTTGAAATAAGTAAGTATAAAGATGAACCAATGAATTAAAAGGCATATTGTGTCTTATTATAAGTCCTATGAAAGCCTGATTTTATATGTGCAATTACGTCTTATGTAAGCCGGATTCTAAGTGGGTTATTATAAGGCCTTATGTAAGAGTTATTTAATTGAGTCCATAAGCCTTATTAGAAGGTTGTTATACCTTACTTAATGCCATATAATAATTGCTTATGTAAGTCTTATTTAATATGGAATATAAGCCCAATGCATAATGTTATATGTATATGAGATAAACCTCGGGCCTGATAACATTAGTACAGAAGAATAAAGAGAATTAAGTATAATGAAATACGCCATACACTTAATATTTCTTATAGAATTAGTCCAGATGCCGTAAGACTTTTGGCCAAATGAAATAAGCCTTATATGAGGTTAAAACTTTTTGCTGGGTAGTTGTATGCGTCAAGTGATGTTCATATGGGGTGTGTAGGAAGGTATACGCGTGTGTGTTATTTTGGTTTTGCTTATACACGCCAATGACTACATTTGTAAGCCATCAGACTACTAAAAATGCAACAACACAAAGAAGCTTTACGCACGCTTCAAGGCTTCTTTACCTTTACAGCATTTGGTAAAGACAGTTCCCCGGAAGGGCGAAAGGAAAGACACAACTGGTTGTCAATATTTTTCACATTGCTTGATAATAACAATTCTAAAGGCCCATATTGCATGCGTAGTTGCAATCACCTTGCGCTAACATATGCGCTGCAAGCATTTTTAGCATCACCATACACACACACAGTTATTTATACGGTTTGGGTAGGTGGGTTGGGGTGGGTCGATTTATTATGCCACATAAGAAGACAGTTTATAAAAAATTTATTTTCCTTAAACATTTTTATACAAATTTAAGGGAAAGTCAAGCACAATTCCTTCTATGAAGATACCCGTTAGTTGGTATCTAACCGACGTGTTTTTATTAGAATCGTTTTTTATTTAAGTGCTAATGATCTTTGGGTCCCAGGAACCGTAGCGGACAATCAGTTAGACGATTGGTTTTTTTGGGAAAAGGATATCTTTTCAAAAAATAAACTTACCTAGTTGCATGAACTCTAGATTGGGTTGGTCTTCATTATTTGAAATGTGGTTACCAATATTGAATTTGTGGCTGTGTTTGGTAAGAGTAAAATCATTGTAGTGGTTTATTCGTTGATTAACGAAGATTGAGACAAGACATATGCACGCATGTTTATTAACATTTAAAAAATAATGCCTAAATGTGCTATACAATATTATGTTTTTGGTTAAGTTTAATAAAAAATAAGTTTAACAAAAATTAAAACAAAATATATTGCTAAAATTAATCATCTTTAACATTCTGCTCATTGATCCCTTGCGTATATTTATTTGCGTTTGCTATTGTAACCCATTTTGGGTAATTCCTGTAATTTATACACCTTCTGCTAACATTCGAATCGCTAAACTGTGTAATAAATTACTCTTAATATTCAGTATTGGAAAATGGTCTTTATTTAGACTACTTTGGGAGTAGTAACAATTATACTTCAATAGTACGTACTTCACAAAAGCGTGTTTTAATTAAACTGATTACTGATTCCTCAGCTTGCGCTGTTTTTATACTCTCGGTTACCTCGTTCGCCAATTCTCCTAAGGTCTAGTCGTTTCACGATCATGTGTTCTAGAATAGCTGCAACTCATGCTTGGTTACCCAGATATACACATGTATATTTGTAATTTATGCTTTTCTTCTAGCCATATGCTTATGTATGTGTGAATAACTACTTCTTATCTTAGCTGATGACTACATATGTGTATGTGAGGTATTCTTCGTCGCCCTCTATGTACGTAAGTGTTGCCTGCTTTAATGTGTACATATACATAGGAATGGCTGCTTGCTGTTTTTTGTTGTTGTTGTGATTATTTACTAACAGAATAGTGATGCTAATATTCGCCACACTATGAAATATCTGGTTGTCACCTTTTTATGGCTGAAATTGGGCAGTTTCTCTTTTAACTCTTTGGGTTTTTTCGGACAAATAATCATTGTATCTTTACGGGTACAGTTGGACGCTTCCTTTTTCTATCTTTTCTGCGAATATCTTACCCTTACTACGCCAAACCGACTCAGATTCACTAATTTAAGATAAACTTGTCGCATCAATACCACTATCGATGAGGTCAATTGTACTCCACTATAGAAGAAAGTTGTTATTATCGGACTACTCTTTTTAGGGACTGGAGGCATGATTATATTACTTTTCTTCCATGCGAACTTCCAAAAGTAAGTGAAACTTGGTGTTTAATATTTTTAAATCAAATTATTTATTATTTTTTTTATTTCATGAACATAATAGCATGAATAATAATAATAATATGTATAATAATATTATGTATCATCGTTACAATAATTATATTATTAATACAATTATTTTAAATTTAAGTTCCATATTTTAATTAATATTAATTAAGTACTTTAACTTCTTTCTATCTTTTCATGTATATTTATATTTTTTTATTTTTTATTTACTCACAATCTGTGTATGCTGTTCTTATTTTAATTAATTAATTTTTATATTAATTCTCTGCTTTTTCACAAACATTTGTTTGTATGTGTACCATATGTTTTTGGGGCGCGAATATTTGGGTGTAGATTTGTGTGTGTAGTTGTGATTGTGTGGTGCCGATGCTTTATAACGTTGACATATCCTGTTATGCGCTGTTTTTCTTTGTTTGATTTTTTTTGGTCAATAATTAAATTACACTAATCTGGCTTACTGCATATTTTATTTTATTTCTATGTAATGATGTATTTCGTTTTTGAATTTCTTGTGAAAATTACCGGCTTTATGTGTACGCTTAAATAGTTTACATACATAGGTATGTGAATCTATATGTATGTGTAGCGGAATTTAAAATTTACTTTTTGCTTTAAATTTATGGTAATTTGAATTTGTCAACTTTATTAATTTTTCTTCGTAAGCAACTCAGAGTATCGTCAAACTTGTTTATGTTGTTGTTGTTGTATTGTAAATGTGGCTTGCATAGTATTCATTAATATCGCTTCAATTTACCTTAAAGTAATTTCTATTTTTTACTTTTTTTTTAATTTACCTCTACGCGTTTTGCAAATATAAGCGCATTGCAGTTAGGCTGTTCGGTGTTGTTTGTTTTTTGAATATTTTTTATGTTTTTGTGTGGGGTTGTCTGTTTGGTTTGGACTGTGTGCATGTATTTTTTTGTAAAATAATTTATCCATATAATCGTTTTAATAAACTAGCATTATATTACACCCTTGGCTCTTTTTTTTTAATTATTTTTTATCAATTGATTTTTGCATAACTTTTATTCGTAATATAATAAATTTTTATTTTTTTTCATATTTATTTTACATAAATTAACTGCAGCCGTTTTTTTGATTTAAACATTTTATATTATTATAGCATTGACGTAGAGTATTTACTTTGAAATTTTTTAGATAATTCTTTATTTTTTCTAGCAATTAAATTAAATTTTGAGTATGCAACCGAATTTAGTAAACCTTAAAAAATATTCTTTTATATAAAGTTTTTTATGGAACATCAGCGTAATAAGATGTCCACACGGCACCTTACTGCAACTCGAAATAATTGACTAAGAGGTTCGCGTTTTTGCCTTGTACACCCGCCAATTGGTAATCATTCGTCATCTGCTTGATAGCAGAGCTACCATTTTATGTGTCCACCTAACACATTGGAGGTACCGGGATCAACTGCCCCGAAGGGCAACACCAAAAAACTTGAATAAAAAAGGCTGTTTCTACTCGTGGCCGTCCCACAACAGTGGTCATGAAAAGCTTCTCAGCGAAAATGTACAGGGCCAATTATACTTGCATAGCATAGCAGGGCACAGCAGCATTGCTCTCACAAACAATATCTGTTCAATGAAACTTGCGTGTAGACTATGCAGTGCATTGCATTGCATCGCATTTAAATAACTTTCCAAATATATAAATTTTGCTTCAAGCTGAAAGTGGATAAACCAGTATCCTACCGTTATTCTAGCAGCGGCAAGATAATTAGTTCGAAACATTTTTTTCATATCCCTATTACCATGCCCACTATCAAACCTCTTCGGTGAATATTTCTTATGAAAATTAGTTTAAAATAATGCACATGCTGAGAAGAAGTGTACCATAGTGTGTGACACTTGCTGTAACAGCAAGGGTGTGATATATCTCAAGACCTCTTGTTTGCAACGTGTGGCAGGACGCCACGTCGAATCGAATTCCAATGCTAAAAGGGCATATAATTTATATAGACGGGGGTTCTTCCAGCTACAGTGGGTGTAAGAATTCTCATTCCTACTTTGTGATTCTCTAGACAGCTCAGTTTATAACAGTTTACAACATTTAAATATACAGCAAAACAAAAAAATTGCAGCCGAAGCTTATTTTCGAATTTCGCCAATTAAATTTTTCTTCCTATTTTTTTCTATATTTCACAAAAAACTACATTGAGTTTTGAAACGAATCTGAAAAACGTTTTCGAAAATATAAAAAAAATTCGAATTTTTTACTCTGATACCTCTGAATTTTTTTTAGTACGTAGTTTTGTAGTCCAGTCATTTTACTCTAATAAAGAACACATTATATATAGGTCTCTTAAAATTTCCATGTAAAAAGAAAAAATTTACAAGATTGCGTGTTCGAATCGAGTTCAAGGGCTAACAATCATTTTTGTATAATTTTTATTGTTTATGATGAATATTTTGTGACATCTGTTGCAGAAACGATGTGAACATTGGACTTGTTCTATTGTTAGGCCGAGCCCGATTCGAACACGCGATCTTATAAATCAGTAGGCGGATAAAACACAAAAATTAAAAACAAAATTTTTTTTCGTGTAGAGGAAAATCTAAAACACCTTTCTGAAAATATTGTCGTACATAATGTCAATTTGGAGGGTCCATTAACTTGAATTTTGTTGGACTAGAATTGATTGGTCTACAAAACTGCATACTAAAAAGAATCTTGATAACTCCAAATAAAAAGTTCAAAATTTTCGAATTCTTTCGGAAGGGAGTTTGAGATTTGTTTTGCAAAATACTTCAAATGAAAGATATTTGATATTTGAAAAAAAGCCTCTGCTGTTTTTTCTGTTTGATATAGTTAGTACATATGTGTGTTTACGAACATCGAACTTTTAAACTCTGCAAATCGTATTATTTTCGATGTTTCAAATGGCACTAAGCCGTCTTTCAAGATGTTCTAGAATCTAGGTTGTTTAAATTTGTCCGGTTCAATTCTATATCGGTCTCGTTTCTGATTTCGTTCTTCACAATCGGTTTTGATTTCGGATTTGTGCTGAATTCGGTTTTGGAATACATGTACATGCTCAGGTCTTTATGAACTCACGTCCTAAACACACATTTTCTCAATATATGTAAATAAGCACAACAACTTTTCAAAATGTTTTGGAACATTTACCCCCACCATAGAAATCGTGCATCCCAATAAAATTAAAAAAAAATTGTCAAAAGTAAAATTTACGCCCTATTTCAATAATCAAGGATCCTGTTGGTAATTATTAGTATTTTTTTCACTGCGCCCAAGTAACCTTAATAAGACTAAAGTGCGTAAGCAACAAATATGTTCTAAGTGTGTCTGTTTTTTTTTATTTATATAATAGATCCCATCGGTATGGTTTAGGCCACAAAAATTGAGCTACTGATTTTAAATTTCAATAAATGATATCAATGAACTAATAAGTCCCAATCAACCGCTTTTAGGAAAACCGTTGAGATTTACAATCCCAGGATATATTCTACTTTCCAAGGACACTCGTTTTAAAAAAAATATTTTTTTTGACAAGTTGGGTAAGCTACTTGCGAAAATTACCCTTATGTGTGTTAGACAGCACCTTGTAACACGGTAGTGAAGGGGTTAAAAGGTCGGTTGCATACTTATAAACAAATTTAAATCTCGCTCAAATAAATACTGAACAAACAGCTAAATGAGAATATTTTTTCACCATATAAATTTGTCTCTCAACGAAATGTACAGTACATCCAAAAAACATTTTTCTAGTAATTAAAATTTTATTATTTTTAACACACTTGCATACTTACCAGAATTATCTTTTACACGCACATTGTTATTAAAATGATTTTGTTTTTTAAATTTTATTAATTAATATATATTATATATATTAATATGTTTTTAATGCCTATATTAAAACGTTTGGATTACTAGCTACGTAAATTTTTTTCTTGCATACTTTTTGGGGCAAATGGAGGGAATAATGTCACGAAAACATTAAAAATTATTTTGCAGTGTTTAAATTTAAATGAATGCTACTTTTGTTTTAATAAACTATTAAATTTAATATTTATTTTAATTGGTCACTCTAAATTTAAATTTTGTTTGTATTATTTTTCCATTTAAATTTCATTTAGCACTAATTTGCTTGTCGAAGCAAATATTTGTATATCTACTTCAGTGTATAAGTATATTTATATGTATGTATATGCATGTATATGAGAATGTATAAATACGTAGTATCTACATATATAATTTTGTTTTGCAATAATTTTGCACAAATCTATTTATATTTGCATTGTTTCGCATGTCATCAAGTTAATAAATTTTATATTTACTGCTTGTTTGGCTTTAAAATTTTTAATTTAATTATTTACAAAATTGCCATTAACAAATGTTTAGCAAATATATATTTGTTATTATTCCTTGTGTGACTGCGCTGATGATGACACAAATTTTTGTTTGTTTGATTGGTTTAGATTAAAACCAATTTCCCTTAACAACATCAGCTAATAAATATGTCTGCACTTAAGCTTAAGCAATTATTTTTTATTGTTTGCAATAATAAATAAATGAATTTACTTTTTGTTATTTGCTGTTTTATGCTCTAATTGCTGGTTATTTTTATTTTTTTATTTACTTTTTTGTGTTGAGGTAAATAAAAGCGAAGATGTATGCAATTTTATTTACAACATGTGTTTCGTATTCACTTGCAAATATTTGTGAAAATTACGCTAAATATTAATACATAAAATACAACACCATACATATGTAATAGATAACACAAATGCACATAAAGTTTGCGAAATAATAAATTTTGAATAAAATTTTGGAAATGTGCAAGTTTTTGGACAGAATTAGTTAATTTGATTTTGTGTGTTTTACTTCAATTATTTTAGTATGATTACTGTTGAAAATTACAACATCCACATATTTATAAATACAACTTTTAAATACACATACAATAATTAACAAAGTCACTAGACCACATTTGTAAATAAAAAGTTATTTTTTGGAAAACATTTGTTATTAAAAACCTAACGTTCAAAGCAAGTGACATTCAAAATAACTTAAAAACAGCTTAAAATGCATAAGGTTTTAAGTTTTCGATTTATAAAACGTTATATCCAATTTGTTCGGTGGGCCGTTTCTTAGTTCTAAAATAAAACATGATAGAACCGACAATAAGAGTACTCCATTATCAAATTAATGTAATGACAATTTGAATCTATTATCCACTCCCTTCTGAATATCCGCCTGTTTGTACGCAATCCAGTTTCTTAACTTTTGAGATAGTGGCTCTGGCGACCAAACTTTCTTCATGAAACTAGGGGTGGGAGCAGGGATGGCTAGAGGGCTTAACGTGGTCATATGAAATCGTTTCCGAGATGGTCGTGCTAGTACCTTAATGGTGCTTTGTTACCGAAACGTACCGGACCGGATCTATATCCGGCAAAGAACCATCAACATCGAAAGCACTCCCCAAAACCTTCGGAGAGTTTCTTGTCGTTAATACATAACAACAACACAGAGCAACTAAGAATTATTTATTTTAAGGGTGCATAAATGAAAAACTTATAAAAATATAATACACACACCAAATACAAAAAAAAAGTACCGTACAAATGGGACTCCTCATATAACTTCCATATAAGGTTTCAATGACTTTTTACTGAACCTTTTTTCTTTTTCGTTTCGTTTTACTTATATTTATACGTTTTTCTTCTGTTCACTTTTAAAATAAATCCATTTTTATTGCTAGTCCTAGACTTATTCTCCATACAACCAATATTTCATGGTGTGCTTGCCAATACAACGCAACACAATTTGAAAAGAGTTCATACGTTTATGGGTATTTGTTGGATGGAAAAAAATCGCAAGACAAACATTTAATTTAATTGCACTCTATTCAACAGCAACCTACTAAATATGCAAAGGAAACACGTTCTCAATCGTCTGGTTGCAAAGTTTTGAAATTTGGTGGAAAATTTTCTGAGCTGATCAGGGTATGAATGTCATGAAGCAGTTAATGTTGCAGGTGTCTGATTTCATTCATTTTCCAACCGCCGTGGTGTGGTGGTAGTGTACTTCACCTACCACACCCAAAGATCCTGGGTTCAATTCCCAGGCATACAACCTCAAAAATTCGTAAACAACTTTTTCAATTAGAAAAAAGTGTTTCCAAGCGTGGTCGCCCCACAGCAGTGATTCGGCAAGCACTCCGAGTGTATTTTGCCATGAAAAGCTTTCTCAGTGAAAACTCATCTGCCTTGCAGATGCCGGCCGGAGTCGGCGTATAACATATAGGGTCCCATCCTGCAGCTTGTAAGAAAAATAATTTCTTATCTGATTCAAAATTTTCTGTAAATCATTAGAATTACTCAAACAATGTGCTTGCATTGAAAAAGTGGAGGTTCGCTTAAGGGAAGAATTTTTTAATAAACTTTATATAACATTTTTTAGAATATCTGCTACCACGGGTGTAAGAATTTATTCGATATACAAAGGCGATGGTTGTTAAGCATATCAAGAAGTCTGTCTTAAAGTAATGGTATAGAAAAAAATTGTACATTTGCTATATCTGTTTTCCGCTCTTGGAACGCTGTGCCGCTTATCGTCAGGCGTTGGACAGCAAATGCAGTACAAGACATAATTTCTTGGGCTCTTAATGATTGTAAACGCTCCGATTAAGGTGCCTTTTATGTAATTTTTTTTGACTATCAGTGTTTGCTGGGACAAAATTTCAATGAAACTAATTGTGTTTTATTGAAAATGCTGAAAAACCAACACATATTTTGAGCCAGAAATTGCAGTTATATTAAACTGGCCCGAATCGTGTTATACGATCCGTGATCGAAATCAGTTTTTATAATCTGCAATAGCTCTGAATGTTAAATCGTGATTAGAGAAATATCTGAAAGCGTGGCTATCAGTACTCATTAGATAGCTTATTATCGGCATAGATAGGCATCTTGTGTTCCCGTATTGAAAAGCATTTCACTCAAATCTGCCTCCGCCAAGATATTCGTAAAAAATTACAATATGCATAACTTATGGTACGAGTAGTCACTTCTTCACATATACCTTAAATCCCATTCACCATTTCAGAGCTATTGTGGATTGAAAAACTGATTTTGATAACAAAATATGTGTTGGTTTTTCGCTATTATCATTTTCATTAAAAAAAATTAATATGGCTCACCACAACCACAACCACGGGCTGCGGTTAAAATTAAAAGGCTCAACTTGCTTACATAACTTAATGCATATTATAGAGATAATTAGAGGAAAGCGACCATACCAGTTTAAAATGGGAACATCAAGACAAGTTATAACAATAATTTTATTCAATCGTAGTCACAAAATACTGCTATATGATCATATTTATGAAGCTCAAATTATTCTCATATTTCGCACTCATAAAGGACTCCTGAGCGCTTTTAAAGTGTTTGTGGGGGTATGTTTGCGAAACAAAATATTAGTTGAGTCTACTCTGCTACTAAACTTTTCAATTTACTTACCAGGTAAAGCTTTATTTATCTGTCTGAGTAAAACGTCGGATAGATAATACATTGCACATCTTTTCGCTTTTCTTTTAGGGTAAAACATTTTTAGGGTCGACCACGGGTCTTTTAAGGTAGTCTGCAAAAGTGTGCAGACTGGAATTACACTTCTGTTTATTGAATGTGGTAGTCAGTATTGTTTATTTTCGCATTTTAAAATAACATGTTTTGCAGCAAAAGCTCAAACGCATAATTTTAAGCTTTTTTTTATGTTGACATTAGATTTCCTTTTAATTTTTTGGTACTCTCAGGAAATAAAATAATATTTTCAAAGCATATTTAACAAATATTTTTTTAATGTTAGCAACCAATGCGTGCATTCATCTTGCTTCATTGCTCGTTGACCAACGATCAACTACCACTGCTTTCATAGTACTCTTACCGACACAGTCAAAATTTCAGTTTGAAGATCCCTATTTTAGGAGCACTGTACCACTTGGCTAATAAGCATGACCTGAACTTAATCAAAGTGGAAAAAAAAGAAACCACTTTGCATGATTTATGCGGAAAAATGGTGCCTGGGGTAGACAGCACCAAATAAAAACATTCAAAATTTTCGTATATTTCCTTGAATTTCAAGGATTGCGCTTACACATACAGTCGAAAATTCACGGGATTTCTTATCAAAATATCGAACCAATAAAAAGGAAGAGCTTTATTAACGAAATTTGATAAAAAAATGTCACCTGTATTTTGTATTCGCTACTGTTAAGTCGTACGAAAAAATAGATGAGGTCAGTATAAGCTTATCAATAACAACCGAATTAACATTGATGAAAAATTGTGCATATTGGTATGCCCAAAAGAAATAGTTCAACGTTAAATGCCATTTTATTAAATAAATAAACATCCCAATAAGCACGATGAATAAACATTTAAATAAGCTTAAACTTTCGGACCGAAAAATCCTGTTGTTTGCAATTATTAAAATTGCATATTTAAAATACGTGTTCATACAAAATATGTTAAATTATTCTTTTTTTGTTTTTTTTTTAATTGGACGCAATAAAATATATTAAAAACACTTTTGTTTTGATTACCAATTTTTTAACATGGACATACTATACTCTAATAATACATACACAATAACACAACCAAATTTGATGTTATTGGTTCTTTTTCACATTGCTTTTTAAATACAAAAAAATTTTACTTCTCACATATACATACTTAATAAGATTGATAAAACTCCTTATGTATATCAGTGTTGCACACACGCCGGCAAACCTTCGAATATCCACAAATGCAAATTTTTTTTTGTTAGTATGACTTTACATGAAGAATGTTGCACATACAACTCAACGCATAGAGTTTACAAGCTTGAAGTACAAAACTAAAATGATTCACTACTCACTTTATGAATCCAGTGCCTGCATTCAGGTGAACGCCGAATAGAAAGCCTCTACGGATCTCTCGATTTCACCACTGAATAAGTCTATCAAAACGGTTCCATTACACAAATAGGCATGCATTAATTTTGGTATTGAAAAACGAAAAAAAAGCAAAACAAGCGATGTATGGTTTGCCTTTTCTTACTACTTTCAAGGATTTAAATTTGTTTGGAAACACTAATGACTCTGAAGCTGTATCTAACAGTTAATTCTACATTTTCAGTATAACTGAAACAGAAAAAATTGAAAGGCCTATGTCTTGTTTAATTTGATTTAACCGAAAAACGTTTGCTGAAACCTTACTGGTGCTTAGTTCCAAAGTGCACGTAACGGAAATACTTGTATATACTAATACTTCTAGGCTTTTGCGTCGCTGAAAAAATTACTCACATACTTTCACTTTTTTTTTTGGCCGCTAAGTTGCTTTTTGTTATTTTTTCATTTTAAGTTATTTTATTCTTTAGTTAAAGAACTTTTGCTTGAATAAACTAAAACTTATTTAACTTTATTTTTTTTTTTTTCTCATATCTTCTTATACGATTTTTATTAAAAAAAATAAAAAATTTACTTCTCTTCAATTTACTACTCTAAGAACCATTGCCCAAAATTGTTTTACTATTTTTGTTAATTTTTTTTGTATAACTGATTTCAACTATTAATTATAGCAACGCAATAAACTTTAGCGCATTGTTACTACCATTTTTTCAAACCGTGTTATGTAATCATAAGTAAAAAAATTTGCCAACTTCAAAATCCCTTTTCTCCTAGACTAGAAACTCAAAAAGAAAAATAAAACACCTTTGGTACTTCAGCTGAAAATTAAAAGTCAACACTAGTACAGCCAACTCACATAAGAGGTCAAGTCTAGTGTCTTTTCTTTTACTTGTATTTTTGTTTTAAATCGATATGTTAAACAAATTTGCTTTACTTGAGTTACTTCGTGCAATTGGCTGTAGTTTTGGATTTGGTATGTTTATATAATTGTTGCTGGCCGTACCAAAGTAAACAGTACTTACTTTTTATTACTAATATTTTTGTTGTATAAAATTGTATTTTTCTAGCTCAGTCTTCTACATTTACGTCCTGCCCTCTTTGCAATTGGCCTTTATTTATGCACAGTGGTGTGTTTTGGTTTGCCCCTCTACCGCTTTTGTTTTCCGCTTCTGTTTGCTCTCCTCTTGGATTTGCCGTCCTCCCTTCCGTCCCTTCCCTTTTCCCCTC
>JARSSU010007404.1:0-25228 GCA_029619165.1 Eurosta solidaginis
TAGGCGGAGCACGCTACCATCACACCACGGTGGCCGCCAAAATATAGGCTCTATGAATTTATGAGAAAGATTGCTCAACACAAGTGAATAGTGCTTTTTTGGAAATATAAAAAAAAACAGTTGTAATGATTGCATGGAAGGTCTTTATTACTATCTTTACAACGCAATGATATTAGAGTTCAAACATTGAGGAAATTTAAAAACGCTTTTCATTGTGTACGTATTTGTAATAGAATCAGAATGTCGAAATAGAGAAAACGAAGGACATTTATGAAAACTTCTTTAAACATTGCAAATAGCCTAAAATAATTCTGTAAGTGATATTTGAATTTTTGGATATCACTTTTCGAAATTGATTCGACCTCTATCTATATAGCTCTTATAACCAAATATCATGTGCCTAGGATTTATAAAATTATGGATTTACTAAAACCTTTAAGGAGGTATATGCCCTTCCTGTAGTCAGAACAACTCACTTTTGTCTAAATTTCGACCTATATGACCTAGATACCAAATATTATTGGTATAGGAAAGACTGTACACTGCACCAAAAAAGTGCGTATATTAAGAAATGTCATTCAAAACCTCTCCAAAAACCGTATTCATAGAATTAAGAATATAAATACAACAACAAATTTAGTCAAGCAGTTTATGAATATGTTCTTATATTATAAGAACGAAGTTTGTCATAAATACAATTTACGAATTTCTTCTTAGATCATACACAAATTTCTAAATTATATGCAATTTTTCTTAATTTTAAGAAAAGATAAGTGAATTTCTATGAAACTTTTTCTTAAGAAAGTATGTACGTTTTTGGTTCAGTGTAGGTTAGGTGGACTGGTGAGATTTTTCAAAATTGTTATACTCTATAAGCTTGTAGACTTCAATATTACTCTTCAAGTCATATATATACATAAGGTTATACGGCAGAAAGTGAAAAAATTGATTATAACTACGTATTCTTTCAGTTCAAAATCTAAACTTAACTGAACAATAAGTCTTCATCTCAAACTTGTTTATTAAATCAAAAATAAAAAACTTTAAAAAATCTAAAAAGAAAACTTGTATACATACATGAGGCCCATTATTAATTTTAATTCGGCCCCATGTTACAAACTGTCCAAATATTTATAAACGATATTGAAAGATACTCTGGAGCTAAGGAACGAATATGCAATAGCTAACACAATAGAACTAATAGAGAAACTTGACACCGTTTAGCTGACAAAAAACAGCAAATTGGTATCTTTTGAACACAAACTATCTATACCCATCGATACCAATATAAGATATATTGGATATAGTTAATTCAACAATACTCATAATTCAAAACACAAAGTGAAAAGTATACAAATTACAAACACGCTAAGAACCACTTCACGTCAAAATTATTTTGAATTCATTAATTCTTATGGAAGTGTCATGCAAAACCTGGAAGAAAAGTATATACAGGAACTGAAATCAAAATATGTTATAATGGAATACCTCAACAAGCAGCACGGTCATAAAATTCACAATGGAACAGAGACAAAGACTAAGGAATCAACTGTCTAGACCTCACGATCAATATTGAAAAAGTTTCACAATAATACAGAATACTTCGAACCACCCACAATAGCATAAAAATGCAGCACTTATGCACTTAGTACATAGGCTTAAAAACACATTTTACACAAGAAGCATATAAAAGAGAGATTGAAGCAATATATATAACATCGCTGCAAACAACGGATATAAAAAACCACTAGTAGATAACAAATTAAGACTGAAAACTAAGAACTAACACTAACTCAGAGGATCCGTATAGCAGCCATGCGGAAAACAGGACGGCAAATAAGAACGTGGTTCAGAGAACAAATTAGAGATTACAACCAAGAAACAAATGATCGAAAATGATGTTCCACAGCGAAGATTAATAATCCTTCGCATACAAGCAAAAGGCCGCCGTTTGCACGTACTTGAAAAACAGGAAATTTACAAACAGAAAGCAACAACCACACAAAGATTTTCAAAACGATTAGTATTACTGACATATACCTGCCTCAGCCAGCCACACAAATCGCTAAGTAAAAATCACCCACACAGAGCATATACACATACACAAACATCCATTTTGACATACCTCGTGTATCTACTATATATACAAGACAAACGACAGTAATTAGAATTAAATTTACACGATGATGGCACAATGCCGAAACGGTTTGTCTCCAAACCAATTTGACAAAGGATGGCGGAAAATCCTTCGAATATACATCAAACTTGTATACACTTCATGGTTTGAAACGAAACTAAAAATCTCCGAAATCTAAAAATCGAAAGATTTACATAAAATTGTGGCAAATGGTTTTAAAATCAAACCCGACAGTTTAAACTGCTGACTTGAATCAAAAATGGAAAATTTTGAATAGTATTTTGTTATACATATGACGTATAATCTAACAAGTCAGATTAAGCCTCGAACTTTAAACTATGGATATATTTTTGATCTTTGGGTACACTTATATAATATGTTGAGCAACCCTGCAGCGAGGGTCCATCACGTGAAGCGACAGCACTACAGGTGTTAAGAGCTACCTCTGAACTGGTGCTAATCGGATGCAGAGTGGGACAGTTTGCTGATATTTTGAACAGTGCTTAATTTTGTGGAATATATAATTTAAATTTCAGAACGCCTTCAAAAGGTCTGCGGCATCTTATGTTAAAGGTGTCAGTTTACAGGCACTGCGAAGGGAAAGAGAACTAGTACCATATCTTAATGCAATTAGTGCGATATGCTGCAGGAAAGTCCTTTGAAAAATGATTGTACATATGTAAATATCTGCATCTATGCTTCGAAAAAACATATTTAAGGAATATATATATATATTTCTAGAGTTGCCGAACAAAAGCCGATTCAAGAAAAAATTATTTTTTTGGCCCACCATAGTCTACAGAATTGACAGTTTAACGTTATACTCGTTTAAATTATTAAATCAGCTATTCAGTTTGTTATACTTCAGAAAAAAGTAAAAAAATATAAAAAAAAGGAAAATATCGGAAATGTCTCTTGATTTTAGCGTTAGCATGAGAAAATTAAATAAAAACATCGATTTTCTGAGTTACCGATTTATTTGATTTTCCAGTTGATTTGTACTTTGCTGCATGACTTACTGCTCTTGAATAAACAAGAAGCGCATAATGGAATATATTTGCGTGTCTATCTTTTGTGTGACTGAAAAGACTCAGCACAATAAGCTGAATACCTCCTCTTTAGTCTTATAAAGGGTATATAATAAAGGATTATATAATAATTGAAGTATACCTATAATGGAAATAACAAAAATACATCACTAAATATATGTATGTGTATATAGTCGCAGATTGAACACATGCTTATAAATAAAATTGTATGCCCTTACTACGATGCCAAAGGCTTAATTCTCACAAACTTAACGAATTTCATCAATACTTTACATCACCTTGATGACACTGTTTAAGCTATCCGAAATAAGTATTGTAAGTGCGCGACAACCTCCGAAGAGATCTAGGCGAGCTTCTCTTCCAATTGCGCGCGTGCTCCTCTTGATTTTCCTACAAATTGGGCCGGACGACCCTACATGTTTTATGCCGACTCGAACGGCATCTGCAAAGCGATGAGTTTTCACTGAGAGCTTTTCATGCAGAAATACACCGAGTGCTTGCCAAACACTGCCGAGGGGCGACCCCGCTTAGAAAAAATCTTCTAATTGAAAAATCTTATTCTAAATTTTGATGTTGATCTGCCCGGGAGTTGAACCCAGGGCATACGGTGTGATAGGCGGAGCCACGCTACCATCACACCACGGTGGCCGAAATAAGTACTAGACTATAATACATATGTTAGTATTACTCTTTTGTCGTCTCCTTACTTCTGCAACACTCTAGCTTTTTTTCCTGTCGTCCCTAGTGAAAGACGTTTTGGAAAAAGTATATATCTAAGTACTCTCTTGAAATACTCGGTTCGAAAATTTTATATACAGACATACTTGTCTGATGGAAAAATAAAGTAAGCCTTTTCACAAGCAGTCCTATTCACGTGTGTGCTATGATTTAAACCTGTCATTAAGCTTTTAATGTGTTCTCCATATAAAATTAGTAAAAAATACACTTCAGCAGCCTACGTACGTTTGCAATCAATTTAACAAAGTGCAAAAAAACAACAAACAACGGTAAGTATCAATAAAGATAGCAGTTGCATGGATTTAGCTTTTACCGAGACTCTTCTTACGATGTATTTTAATAGGACATAGAAATCATGCAGTGTTCACAAGGGTCGAGTTTAAAAAATACTACATAAAATCATAGGAGACTTGTGAATTGCCTGAGTGAAAACCGCAGTGCCGTACCGAGACTGATGCAAGAGGTGCGATGCACCAGCCCCAGATCCAGAGGGGTCACAAACCCCGAGTCGGAAAAGTTTCACCGAAAAATATATACACTAAATTATGGGAAAAATTTATTTTTAAAAGAGCTTCGGCGGCTTCTTTTTGTACCAACCATTAACGGCAAGCTATTGTTATACTATCGGCTTATTATTGAAAGCGAGCTATTTCGTCGAGTTTATCGTGTTGATTGTCGCTGATGTTATTGGATTTGATTTTTATCGGCTTATTATCGATGGGTACAGAGTGTTTTATACTGAAGTTTTATCGTACTGGTAACTCTCCAACAAAAACTGTTATTTTCGATACCAAATCGATAACTTTTGATGACTGATTGATAATTTTGATTACTTATAATATCTTTTCGATGGCGTAAATTCTGTATTTCTCCATATGCCTACACTAATGCTTACTTTATATTCACCCACATAACATACCACTTTCAATGACTACGCTTGCACTCACACTTACCTTACGCCTACATCTGGATTCCCCCATACAGTAAGCAAAGATTTTTTGCATTAAATTTTAAGCCTTCAGGACAAACTCTACCGAATATCTAGGAACCATTCGAGAGTAAGTTGTCGTGGAAGCTCAACGTGGAGGAGGGAATGAATAAGGTCTCGAAATCACTTTGTGCATGTAGAAGAATGCTGGCTGTATCGCCCCTTCTCTTATTGGATAATAACAGCTATTGTAAATCCATTGTACAATTGGAGAGACGGTATGTATGCTATCAATGCCTAACTTAATTGAAGCCTTGTAAACAGCCCCTATGCTGCACTGTATGCCATTCTGCACTTTACACATGTAGACATGGTGGCGATGGAGCTATCGAATTCGATATATATCGGAAGCGACTTCAACTGATCGATTTATTCCATTGAGTCCAATCTCATTACTCCCACAAAAGCTGCCTTCCAATTCCTAGGATCATCGGCTAGTAACGTTCCACTCAGTTATGCGGCATACAAAAAGAAAGAGATAAAATTGTGAGCATTGCAGAAACAAATGGATATAGCTCTAACAGTATAGAGCAGATAATTAAAAAGCACCACAACAAAAAAGAGCGAAGGAAGAGTAGCTCATTTTTTTAAACGTTGGACGTTGAAAACAAAAGACTTGGTGTAGCATGACCTACGACTCTAATTATTTTAACGATTTACAAAAATGCTACAGACAAATAATGTGAATTTGGCTCCTAAAACAACAACAAAATTAAAATCATTACTTACATCAAAAAGACAAATGCGAAATTTGGACAAACCTGGCGTTTATTCAATCACTGCTCCAGAAAAACGACAACGGGAATGTATGCGGCGCAAAGTACATCGGCCAATCGACCCGCACTGTACGAATCAGATTACTTGAGCACCTAAAATATATTCAGAATATTGATCCGAGAGTGGAATCGCTGAACATGCTTTAGCGAATGAGCATTCAATAAGTGAGGACGATTGCCAGTTATTAAGTCGGAATGTAATATTAAAAATTAAACATTTAGAATCTCTACATATATATGTAAACAAAAATGATTCTGTAAATCGTGATACAGGCCCACTGTACTCGAGTCTCTTCACAGCATTCCAGTAAACTTAGATTGTTCCATATATTGTCATTACATATTACATACATATGTACATAATACTTTTGTATTTTGTTGTTGTTGTTTAAACTCTCTTTTATTATTTTCGCATTGCATTAGCTTTTACAAAATTTTGAATGTTTGATTGCATAGGCATACTTTGTTTATATTTGTAGACAATAGTTAGTTGATAACTAGCAACTGATGATGACACGTCGCGAGTGTCGAAACAATTGTTTTGCCAAATAAAACAAACATATATATATATATTATAAACGACTATAAGGAGTTTCAATTTAATTCTTATTGTGTGAGTCGTTTACCGCTCTATATTAATTATTAGTTAAGAACATATCCTTAACAACTGCAACGAGACTCAATGCATCGGGCAGCTTGAGCGCAGACCATATGTTATCAAATATTGGACGGACTACCTAGTTCACTACCTGCGCTTCGATGGCCTCGTAGAGGCATGATAGTGATGGAAGGTTTACGCAACGTCGCTCAAACGGCAGAGGAGGTAATGGAAGGAGTAGGGTCTGCGGTGTACTGCGCAGATCTGGAAATTTCGCATTATAAATGTACGCCTTTTTTATGGTTATAAAATTTAAATGTTTTTAATTTTACATATTCGCTTTTGCAAGCTAAGTTGCTCAAAAATTAAAAGATACTGAATCCCGGTATCACCATTTGGAATCCTGGGATCGATAAAAACGAAAAACTAGAGCCCCTGGGATGCACGGTTATCAACAGTTAACATCAATACAATCAAAATTAAAACTCAATAAGCGCACATAATATCGATATCACCAATTTTTGCTCGAATAAATAAATTTTTAAGTCTTAGCGAAATAACCAAGTTCACTTTTAACAAAACATAGTTTATGTTTTATTTCTAACCGTTTATGTATATATAGGACTCAGGTAATGATTTTTATTCTGTAGCTGAGCAGTTTTAAATCTCAACGTTTAACAAACTTCCGCCTATCAACGATAGGACGATGCGTCATACAAAGGCGTCTCTCGTGTCGATTGGTGGTAATCCGTTGAGTATTACTATTATAAAAATTCACCGTGTGCATTTTTTATGAAGGGAAATGTTGATATGACATATATTTATGTGATTATCCGAGATGTTTTGTTTCCTGCCTTAAATATATCACGTATGTATGTATGCAAGTCAAATTTTTGAATTATTTAATGAAGCGAGATTAATGGAATATTTTGTATAAAAAATATACCTCTTTAAATAGAGTAAATAACATTATTAGAAGCCAAATATTTATTTTTTTGGTTATAAAATTCAAACATATTCACTTTTGCAAGATGAGTTACACAAAATAAAATAAAATATACTGAATGCCGTGATTGCCATTTGGAACCCCGAAAATCCCGTGATCGGTAAAATCGAAAGTTAAAGTCTCTATTATGTATGAATATTACCAAATGATATCATTACAATCAAAAAATTGGCAACTCAACACGCGACACATAGTATCATCAACTTTTCGCTCGAATAAATAAAATTATTTAAAACAGTTCAATTAAATTGCCGCATTCCTTCCAAATTAAATATGTTTGTACATACCTGTGTGCTTGAAAATAGCAGCAAAAAAGATTAGAAAATTTTATTAGATATATCATTATTATAAAAGTCCGGGTAAAATGATATACCTTTAAAGAAATATTGCTCTGATTACTCGAAATAATCGCGGATCACCAGCGTACGTGTTGATTCGCCGCCAAATTAAATGGGGGGATTATCCCCGGACCTGGGGTTTCTGAGGGGGGCCACAATTAGAAGTACTAAGACATTTTGTTTAATTCAGGAGAGTCTTTAGTTGATCCATGTGCAATTTTTAAGCTAATTTCAAAAGCAAGGAATATCTGCATTTCGTTTAATATTGTAACGAATTACATGCAAATCCTCTTATTTGCAATCCTCTGCTAAGTTCGAATCACTAAACTATTGAATAAATAACTCCAATTTGTAATAATGCAAAATGGCCTTTATTAAAGTACTTCACAATAACAAACTGTGCAACGAATAGCTTGCTTAATAACCACACTGATTGATAGCTCAATGAAACTCTACTATTCAAAATAACACTGCTATTGCTCGCTAGATATCGTCTTAATCAAACTGCTTGACAACTCAAATCAAACTGAATTACTTCTTACTCGCTTGCCACGCTTTTATAGTTTACGCTGCATACTTCTAGGCTCTTCGATTTCCAGAACTTACTAGTTGTTTCGGCTACAAAATCGCCAGCCACAACTACGTGCACAAATTATTGCTCTCTCTTGTGACAACTCAGATAAGATATATGCATGTGTTTGTAGTTTACAGTCTCCCGCACACACATAAGCGTATAAGTAAATTCATCGGTGTGTGACATCTCATCTCTCGCTGCCTTGTATGTAAATGTTGCTTGTCGGAATGTGTACATATGTGTAGACGCAATTATTGATTCGTTTATGTAGATCATAATGATTGAATTATTGATGTGAATTCACGTCACTGCTTAGCATCGGCCTGGAGATGGCAGCACTCCTCAGTTTTGCTAATATTCGTAACACTGCCCTCCACCTAAGTCTGATCGTCCCGATCAGACAAATCTCCCAATCTAAACGCCGCTAGCATCTCCAAATGTACCACTCTTCTAATCCGTGGTTTCCCAGTGGTTTGTATGCGGTAGATGGTATCACTGATCTTCTTCACAACTTTGTACGGGCCTTCCCAACTGCACCGAAATTTGGCTGGAACACCTTTCCGCCGGTGAGGGTTGTTTAACAGTACCAAATCTCCCGCCAAGAAACCTTCCGAATTAGAGTTCTTGTCATGCCAGTGTTTCATCTTACTACCCATTACCCTGGGCCGTTCCTTCACACTCTGTTGTTTGGTCAATGAACCACTTCGTAGAGCTTGCGCTGGACGGATTTGCTTTGCATAATCGGTATCGTTCCCACATTTCACAAGAGTAGTGCGCTCCGGCTTGAAACTACCCTCGCATTCTTTCTCGGAAATTCGTTGCTTCGTTTTCCTGCGTCTTTTAGGTTTTGTCATGCCAGTGTTCTCTCGCAGGTACTTTTGATTTTGATTTATTGGCCCATTCGATCTATCAACCTTTGCCTTTGACTTTCGTGGTCTTTGTCGAGTCTTTTTCACCAGTACCCGATTACTGCTGAACCCTTTTCCCAAACTAAAGTTAAGTGGTATGTCCTGGTTCTTATAGCGCATAATTTTCCTTCGCATATCGATCCTGACGTCATGGTCAACCAAGAAGTCCACTCCCAATATGACTTCATCAACGATCTCCGCCACAACGAATTTGTGTAGAACCATGACTTTTCCAATTAATACCTCACATACCACTTCGCCAGGGACTTGATTATATTCGCCTGTTACCGTACGCAACCTTGCTCCAGGTAATGACTTTACTCTCCTGTAGACCAAATCAGATCGAATCAAGGAATGAGATGCCCCCGTATCTACAGTCAGTACACGCTCTTTACCATCCACATTCCCTCTGACGGTAAGACTGCTGATTTCCTTCCGATTTGCGACACAGATATCACAGGACATTCAACAGCTGGATCTAGCTCTCTACCTCTTACTCGCTCTTGCTCATCTCCTCCAGCTTTGCGTTTATGGCCACCCACATTGTTGGAACTATTAGGACCAAGATCGCAATGACGTGCAATGTGACCTGGGTTGCCGCACTTGAAACATTTAATAACTCCGGCATTCTTCTGTTGAGATCCCTTCATTGCTTCCAAAATTGTTTCTACCCACTCTGGCCTTTCTACTTCCACACGGCGTGCTTTGAAAACTGGCTTACACAGAAGCGACGCTGTTTCCTGTATCAGAGCATGCGATACCGTTTCAGCAAATGTCAGTTTGGGATTCGCATATGTAGCCCGCTTCGTTTCCACATCTCGTATGCCATTTATAAAACTCTGGATTTTTACCCTCTCGGTGTATTCCACGGGTGCGTCCGCATTTGCGAGATGAGCCAACCTTTCAACATCTGAAGCAAACTCCTGCAATGTCTCATTTGCTTTTTGGTAGCGGTTTTGCAACTCAATTTGGAATATCTGTTTCCTATGCTCGCTTCCGTAACGTCTCTCGACAGCGGCCATCAATGCTTCATAGTTGTTCCGCTCTCCTTCGGGAATCGTCTGTAGGATTTCGGCTGCTGGCCCTTTCAATGCCACGAACAGAGCTGCAACTTTATCTTCATCATTCCAGTTGTTCGCTGTCGACGTCTTCTCAAATGGAGCTTAAATACCTGGAATGGAACAGAACCATCAAACGTTGGGGATTTTACCTTCAGAGTAGACGTTGAAGTGATTGGACGGTTCAATTGTAACTCCTGAATCCGATCTTTCAAAGCATCCATCTCGGCCTCCACTTTATTTTGTCGTTCACTAACAGCCTCCAGCTGCGATGAGAATTTTGTTTCCTGTGCCTCCAGCTTTGTTGAGATACGTTCTTCTTGTGCTTCGAGCTGTAATGTTATGCGTGCCTCTTGTTCTTTTAATTGTTCTGCAATTTGTGACGCCATGTGTGTTTCTGTTCTTCCAATTGTGATGCCATATATGTCTTCTGTTCTTCCAGTTGAGTTTCCATCTTGGATGTTATCTGTGTCGACATTCTGAAATACGTGTATCTTGTGCTTCAATTTTCGATGTTACTGTCGACGTTTGTGCAGATATTGCAGCCAATATCACGTTCAAGTCTGTGCTGGTAACCGTTTGCGATGTGTTCGTTTTTCTCTTCATTTTTGTTGTCTCCTCGCCATCAAGATGAAAGACATACTCTTCCACATCAATTCTTCTGCTTCCATTGCCTCTCGTAGCCGTGCCTGAAGTTCAAGTTTAAACGCCGCTTGTATTCAATCCACGGCTCTCCAACTCCTTCTTTAGTTGCTGGATCTTTAATTCACTGAACTTTGCCATGTCCAGTTGTATTCCCAATCTTCGGAATTTATTCAACAATTCCTCTTCTGACACCAATTGTAACGAATTTACTTGCAAATCCTCTTATTTGCAATCCTCTGCTAAGTTCGAATCACTAAACTGTTGAATAAATAACTCCAATTTGTAAATAATGTAAAATTGCCTTTATAAAGTACTTCACAATAACACACTGTGCAACGAATAGCTTTCTTAATAACCACACTGATTGATAGCTCAATGAAACTCTACTATTCAAAATAACACTGCTATTGCTCGCTAGATATCGTCTTAATCAAACTGCTTGACAACTCAAATCAAACTGAATTACTTCTTACTCGCCTGCGCCACTTTTATAGTTTACGCTGCATACATCTAGGCTCTTCTATTTCCAGAAGTTACTAGTTAGTTTCGGCTACAAAATCGCCAGCCACAACTACGTGCACAAATTATTGCTCTCTCTTGTGACAACTCAGATAAGATATATGCATGTATTTGTGCATTGCCGCTCCGATGTTCGTATACGTACATATGTGTAGACGCAATTATTTATTCGTTATGTAGATACATAATGATTGAATATTGATGGCATTCACGTCGCTGGTTAGCATCGGCTTAGAGACGATAGCATTGCTCAGTACTACTAACATTCGTTACACTGCCCTCCACCTAAGTCTGATCGTCCGATCAGACAATCTCTCAATCTAACGCTGCTAGCATCGCCAAATGTACCACTCTTCTATTTCGTGATTTCCCAATTGCTTGTATGCGGTAGATGATATCACTTATCTTCTTCACAACCTTGTACGGGCCTTCCCAACTGCACCGAAATTTGGATGGAACACCTTTCCGCCGTTGAGGGGTGTATAACAGTACCAAATTTCCCTCCCGGAAACCTTGCGAATTATTTTCCTTGTCGTACCTGTGTTTCATCTCACTACTCCACTATCTGGGATCGTTCCCTCGCACTCTGTTGTCTCGGCCAATGAAGAACTACTTCGCAGAGCTTGCGCTGGACGGATTTGCTTTGCATAATCAGTATCGTCCGACGCTTCACAAACAGTAGTGTGCCTTGGCTTGAAACCACCCTTGCATTCTTTCTTCGTTTTAGTACGTCCGTTAGGGCTTTTCAATGCCAGTGTTTCGCTCACAGGTACCTTCGGCTTTGATTTGTTTGGCCCATTTGTTCCATCAACCTTTACCTTTGAATTTCGTGGCCTTCGTCGAGTCTTCTCCACCAGTACCGATTACTGCTGAACCCTTTTCCAAACTAAAGTAAGTGGCACATCTTGGTTCTCATAATGTATCACCCTTCTCTGCATATCGATCTTGATGTCATGTCAACCAAGAAATCCACTCCCAATATAACTTCATCAACAATCTCCGCCACAACAAATTTGTGTAGAACCATGACCTTCCAATCAATACTTCACATATCACTTCTCCCTGAACTTGGTGATACTCGCCAGTGACCGTACGCAACTTGCTCCAGGTAACGGTTTACTCTCCTGTTGACCAAGTCAGATCGGATCAAGGAATGAGATGCGCCCGTATCTACAGTCAGTACACGTTCTTTACCATCCACATTCCTCTGACGGTAAGACTGCTTGATTTCCTTCCCATTTGCGACACAGATATCACGGGACATTCAATAGCCGGGGCAAGTTTTCCTTCTTTACATTCGACACGCTCTTGCTCATTTCCGCCAGCTTTGCGTTTACGGCCACCCACATTGTTGGAACTATTAGGACCAAGATCGCAACGACGTGCAATGTGACCTGGGTTGCCGCACTTAAAACATTTAATAACTCTGGCATTCTTCTGTTGAGATCCCTTCAGTGCTTCCAAAAATTGTGTCTACCCACTCTGGCCTTTCTACTTCCACACGATGAGCTTTGTATGCTGGTTACTCAATAGTGAGGCGGTTTCCTGAGTCATGCATGTGATACCGTCTCTGCAAATGTTGGCTTGGGTTTGCGTATGTGGCTCGCTTCGTTTCGACGTCCCATATGCCATTTATAAGCTCTGAATTTTACTCTTTCGGTGTATTCCACGGGTGCGTCGGCATTCGCCAAATGTGCAAGCCTTTCGACATCTGACGCAAACTCCTGCAAGTCCATTAGCTTTTTGGTAGCGGTTTTGCAACTCTATTTGGTGTATCTGCTTCCTGTGTTCGCTTCCGTATCGCCTCTCTAGAGCGTTCATCAATGTTTCGTAGTTGTTCCGCTCTCCCTCGTGAATAGTCTGTAGGATTTCAGCAGCAGATCCTTTCAATGCCACGAATAGTGCAGCAACTTTATCTTCCGCACTCCAGTTGTTCACTGCTGCGGTCTTCTCAAACTGAATCTTAAACACCTGGAAAGGAACAGTTCCGTCAAAGGATGGTGTTTTTACCTTTGGATTACTCGCTGAAACTGCTGGACGATTAAGTTGCAATTCCTGTATACGACCTCTCAAAGCATCCACCTCTGCCTCAAATTTTTCTTCAAACTGCGTTATTTTCTCGTCTATACGCGCTTCGAGTTTTGATGATATACGCGCCTCTTGCTCTTTCAGTTGTGTTTCCATCTTTGATGTAATCTGTGTCGACATTTCTGAAATACGTGTCTCATGTGATTCCAGCTGGGATGCCATATATGTCTTCTGCTCTTCAAGTTGAGATGACATTTGCTATGACATTTGCTTCAGCACTGCTAGTATCGCGTTAGTGTCTACATTCGGAGTCTCTATCTTCTCTTCCAATTTAGTCGCTGGCTCTCCACATCGGGATAAAAGACATACTCGTCCACATCAATTCCTTCCAACTCCATTACCTCTCGTAGCCGTGCTTGAAGTTCGATCTTATTGCCGGTTGTATTCAATCCACGGCTCTCCAACTCCTTCTTCAATTGCGGGATCTTCAATTCACTGAACTTTGCCATGTCCTTGTAGTCCTCTGGAATTTATTCAACAATTCCTCTTCAACAATTGCTCGCTAGATATCGTCTTACTCGTAACTGCTTGACAATTCAAATCAAACTGAATTACTTCTTACTCGCTTGCCACGCTTTTATAGTTTACGCTGCATACTTCTAGGCTCTTCGATTTCCAGAACTTACTAGTTGTTTCGGGTACAAAATCGCCAGCCACAACTACGTGCACAAATTATTGCTCTCACTTGTGACAACTCAGATAAGATATATGCATGTGTTTGTGCATTGCCGCTCCGCTGCTCGTATACGTACATATGTGTAGACGCAATTATTTATTCGTTTATGTAGATACATAAAGATTGAATTATTGATGTGAATGTTTGTAGTTTACAGTCTCTCGCGCGCACATAGGCATATAAGTAAATGCATCTGTGTGTGACATCTCTCTGGGCTGCCTTATATATGTGTATACTTGATTTAATTATTAACGTAAATACTGCTTGGCATGGCCCTAGCATCGCCTTAGTGATGGGATAATTTAGTGATGCTAATATCCGTGACAATATATAGTGATAAAAGGAAAAGCTTAAATGTGTGTTAGTTGGTCACGTGTGTTTGAAGAGACGCGTCGGTCGATTTTGTTCAAACGTGGACACGGGTATCCCTAGCATGTGTTTATATAATATGGATATCGAATGAAAGCTGTTGATGAGTGCTTTAGTATAGAGTAATATTTTATACCGCTTGGTGACTAGGGTCTCAAGATATTGGCCAAAACGTGGACCCGGATACCCCTAGAATGTGTGGGTAATATGGATATGAAATTAAATCTGTTGCTCAGAGCTGTAAAATAGTTTTCACTGTGATATTCGATTTAGTCGCATCAACCTGGCAAAACTGATAAATATGCATGCGAAGCCGAAATAGAGACATGAATTAATAATACCGACATACCTATTTACATACGTCCTATTCGATTTGGCTTGAAATTTGATATATAAATTTGCCTATATTTACGATCTCTTTTTCCGGGAAGTAGACCTGAGACGGATTGGGATTAGGACCAGGACTGGGACTGAGACTCGGAGTGGGACTGGGACTGGAACAAAATACATACCACCCTCTGGGACAGGCAATAAAGGGTGAAGAAGAATGAGAAGAACGTGAGAGAAGAGAAAAGAGAGAAGGAGACTGAGAAAGAAATAGAATGAGACGAAATAGGAGATAGATGAAGCGAAAAATACGGAGGGGGGGAGTGAATAAAAGAATCAGGAAAAAGTGAAGAGGGGTGGCGGGAGGGCAGAGTTAGACGGAAAAAGCTAATTAAAATGTATGCAGATAGGCCAAATTTAGGGCAGATCTGCTAGTATTTAATATTTTTCACTAATACTTGGAAGCTGACTCTTGATTCAGACTCATCGTGTGTAATAAAGGAAGTAATATTGCGAAATGACCGAATTAATAAGGCTTCGTGAAGCGGGATATAAGCATGCCAATTACAGGCACTCCATCATTCTAACCCCACTTCGATTTCATCCCTGGCAGGACAGACCACTGTGTGCCGACATCCGCACCTGTCGCCATATTTACCCCTCATATTCCCCCAAGAAGTAATGGGACGGAGGTCTGGAGAACCTGTTCACGGATGTATCCAGGCTGAACGGGAAGGTTCTGGGTAAAACACTCTGCCATGAGCTCGATGACATCCCAAAATATAGTCTGGCAGATCAATGCATCATCATTGAGGAGGAGGTCGTTGCTGTTAAGGATGCGGTAGAATGTGTGCAGCGTTTTCCAGATGGAGGTCGTCGCTTTTAAGGATGCAGTTGATAGGATGCTAGTCAATGGCGTAACTGTTAGGGAACTCCAGATTTACTCAGATAGTAAGGCGGCTATCAAAGTGCTAACCTCTGTCACCGTGAGGTCGAGGGCTGTGAGGAGTTCGCTGACATTACTTGCGATGACATCTACCTACTTTTAGGTAAAAGTTATCAATATGCCAGGTCAATTGTCAGCAGATCTTTTGGCCCAGCCAAACACATTTACAGGGTCTGCAGTTGTAAAGGAACGTTAGCAGCTCTAATGAAACGGAGTATTTGTGGTTTAAGTCTTCATTGACTACTATAATTATATATTTATTAATCATAAAAATTTAGCGCTTAGCCGCCCAGGTCTTCTGCCACTCCAGTTATCCTGTTTCGCGATAGCCGACGCGGACTCAGAGAACCAAGTGAGTGTTTTATTTATATATATATATATTTTGTTTTTGCCGAGTCCTTGCCAGACCATAAATACGATTATTTAGAATAGGTCGGTCTCTGGTCCAATTCTCGGAATGAAAATTTCTGAAATTTTAATTAGGCCAAAAAGGTACCGAATTTCAAGCAAATCACACCACAGATTAGATATTTTGATGGAGGTAGGTTCGTGGACTAGGACTCCCAGAAATAAAAATGTCTCAAATAATAAGCTAGTTAAGGAAGTACCCCAATATCGGTAATCGCACCATAAATATTTTTTTTTAAACAGCTCGGACTCTGTTAAGAAAGGAAACGGACCAAATTGTGAATTTAAAGATCTTTCTCGCTTTCTTTCTAGTTCTTTTTATTCTTCTCCATCCCTTATTTTCAGTCCCAGTCCCAATTCCAGTCTCGGTCCCGGTCCCAGTTCCAGTCCCAGGGGGTTGTTTGTATATTTTATTGCTATTTCATAAAAAAAATAAAAGCAAAAAATGTGTCTTAAGAAATTACCTTACCATTTTGGGTTATAAAAAATAGGTCAACTCGAGAGTAAACTTAAATATGTTTACATGTCATGCAAGTAATCAGAATATGATTTTGAAATTTTCAGATTGGGACAAGATTTCTTAGAATCGTCCTTAAAACTGCCCAATTTCTTCATCTTCCTCAGGAAACTTGTAATTTATGTTGTTTCCATGTAAAATATCTAAATTTTTAACTTAAAATTCTTTAGCAGGTAGTTTGTAGTTCTTAATGTTTTTATACCTATCTGTACTTTTACACAGGGTATTATAACTTTGATTGAATAACGGTTGGTTGTACGGTATAAAGGAATCGAGATAGATATAGACTTCCACATATCAAAATCATCAGTATCGAAAAAAATTTGATTGGGCCATGTCCGTCCGTCCGTCCGTCTGACCGTTAACCAGATAACTTGAGTAAATATTGAGATATCTTCACCATGTTTGGTACACGAGCTTATCTGGACTCAGAAGAGATTGGTATTGAAATTGAGCGAAATCGGCGGGGCCGGCGCGCCGACAAAGTGATCGGCGTAAACCTCTAAACTGAATGACTTGACTTCTGAGTATCACATTGTCCAAAACTAAAGAATATGGAAACATCTGCAGACGTCAATAGTATGTTTGACGGGAGGCTTGTAATACGAAAATTTGAAAAATAATTTGGAAAGGTTTTGTTTATATGTATATAAGGAAATAGACGTTTCGGCCATTTCGGAAAGATCCGGGGTTTTGCCTCAAAATCTCGCCGGTCGTTAAAAAATTTCAGGAGTAACTTCTTACGGAGGGACAGAGAAATACACTCTAAAACTTTTGTATGCAATTAAGATTAATATGGAGGTAAATTCCTGTTGAAATATTTTTTTGGTATAAAACTGCCCATTTTTTGTACGTATTCATGTTGAAAATAAATAAAATAATTAAAAAAATTGTTTAAGCTAAACGGTTTTATTAAAAACAATACTTACATGAAGTAATAATAATACTAAAAGCTAGAAAATAATTAGGTAGGTCCTAGGTACTAGTCATCACTCTCCTCATCAATCTAGGGCGTTGCTCAGACAATTAAATAAATGCATTGGGCGCGCGAAATTTCTAAAAATGTGAGGCGTAGCATAACCTGATTAAGGTTCAGTTAGTCTTACATATGACTATCAATAGAAATTTGACGCGTCCAATGCTTTTATTTAATTGTCTGAGGAGTGTGTTGACTATTACCTAGGACCTACTTAATTATTTTCTAACTTTTAGTATTATTATTACTTCATGTAAGTATTGTTTTCAATAAAACTGTTTAACTTAAATTTTTTTTAATTATTTTATTTTCAAGTTTTTAGTCTTTATTTAATTGCCTATTATTTCTCATTCTATTTAGTTCATTTAGTGACTCATTATTACAAGGACTCTTTCATGACAATTTGTTACAATCTAAGTCCTCAATACATAATCCTTCCAAAGAATTTACTCGACTCTGAGCCACGAATGCTTGTCCCTCCTCAAACTCCAAAATATTTTGATGTCACTTCTACCGGACTGTATGCGATATTTGTTCCAAATATGAGCCAATCGGGCATCATAGGTCGCTTTCTATTCATGTATGTATTATGTGTTCAAAATATGAGCCAAATCGGAGCACAAATACGACTTTTGTGAATATCTAGATCCTTGAGCCACCTGGTGGAGATTTTTTTCATAGGTCGCTTTCTATTCTTGCATGTATTATGTGTTCCAAATATGAGCCAAATCGGACCACAAATACGATTTTTGAATATCTAGATCCTCGCGCCACCTAGCGGCGATTTTTTACATACGTCGCTTTCTATTCTTGTATGTATTATGTGTTCCAAATATGAGCCAAATCGGACCACAAATACGATTACGGTTGCTATCAATTGTCTACTAATAGTCATGACTGTCGTGGCAGAGTTTTAACGATTAGCATCAATGCTGGCTTATTGTTGATTGCCCCAATGGGCGCTTTCAATTTTTCGACTGTTTCTAGGAGCTACAATTCCCCACGTGCGAACAGTAGCAATCCCGACCACCAGTGGCCACCACGCATCCTGGCTTTTATGCCATTTGCCAGCACAGAAGCGATGCGACTTCGAACTCATACCTTCGTCGACGTCACTTTCCTAGAAGCTCTAGAAGACTTTCTGATGGATGTTTTTGTCGCGCTATGCTGCCGAGCTACACAAAATAAATACCTTGAAACGTTAGGGAGTAACTATTCGGCAAGGGTGCGGCCCTCGAGATCATAAGCAGTTTAAGTGGATATCATTGCGTAACTCATGGTGAAAATTATATAATCCTTGGTGCATCTACACCGTCCGTGATAAAAATTTTAAAATGTAGACCAAAATTTTCAGACCTTTGTGTTCGAAGCATTGACTTCAATACTCTTCGTTTCCGGCCTTATGATATAAGAGCACATTATGGATGACCGCCCTCAGTTTTCAGACTTGTTCGACTATCCCCTACGTTAGGGTAATAGAACACCCGGTCATTTGTTCAACTGTCTTGGGAAAACTTTTTCTTCACCACTTCGAGTGTTCTTGCAAAGGACAAAGCCTACCTGGTTAAAATATGTGCCTACTCATTCACATTTGTAACAGGAGCTGCAACGTGTAGGTGATATTTAAACACGGTTGATAGGCTGTATCAAATGTGATTCACTCCAAGGGACTAGTTGGGAGACACATTTCAGACGCGTGAATATAAGGCCAAGTAATTTTTTAAACCCTTCTCATTCGTACATATATCTTCAACTTAAGTATGAGGTGATAATCATTTCAAAGGAGTATTTAAACCCCTGGATTTTGCATCACTGATTTCGCTTATTCTTTCAGCCAATCGAGATATAGAATTTTTGAAAAAATCAGCACCTTTCGCGGGTAACTTGCTTTTTTAACAACTTAAGCACTATTTGAAAACATGTTCGACTTGGGTCAGTTTTGAAAAAAAAGTATGCTAAGTGAGCATTTAATGTTATTGTACAACTTTTCTCTAAGTGTTTTGTTTTAATAACGTAGTGATTTCTGTGATGCAAAAATTTTAAATGTTGTGAATTAAATATCATTTCATAAATATCCGCAAGCCGATAGTTGCCAACATCCGGCAGGATAATTGAATAGCTAAAATAGGGCCGATTAGGTCAGAAACCTTCGAGTTTCCCGGAGTTCCCGAGAAGAATTTTTCTCTTCCAATAGGCGTCGTGCACTTTTACAAATTGGCGGGACGGGACCAACATGTTTTACATCCGACTCCAAACAGCATCTGTAAAGCAGATGAGTTTTCACTGAGAAGCTTTTCATGGCACAAATACACTCGGAGTGCTTTCCAAAACTCTGCCCAGGGGCGACGCCGCTAGAAAAACCTTTCTTCTAATTGAAAAACTGGTTTCTAAATTTTTGATGTTGCTTTGCCCAGGGAGCGAGCTCAGGATTTATGGAATGGTAGGCGAAGCACGCTACCACCACACCACGGCGGCCGGGGTATTTAATTAATTATTAATATCTTATTATAATCAAAAACAAATAACCATAGTCACATCCATCGTTAAGTGTCCATCTTCTCAAAAAAAATTTACATAACACTGCTTCGTTGAAAAAATATTCACGATACACTAATGATACCAAATGCGACATTTTAGAATTAATTGCAAAGGGATATGCTTCAGTTCCACTAGGAAACTATTCACTTTAGTTCAATAATCGTCTGGATTCTCGGATATGTCAGAGCGACAACTGGTATTGGATTAACAAATTTATTAAACTTATAAATTCTGTAAGTGGCTTAAATAAATCATTGCTGCAGTAAGGGAATATGAGTTTAGTTGATGATGATGATGATTACATATGCGTGCGTGTATGAGTGAAAATTTCTACATACGCACCTCAAGCAAGAAATTATTACATCCATTGTTGTTGTAGAGTGTATATTGTTTTATTGCCACAAAGCAAGCCACAGGATGAAAAGCATGCGAACGTTTACGATAATTATAACAATTACAACGGCGACGTCTGATAATTTGAACATAATTATTCACAAGAAGATATCCACACCTGCGTAATGTACAAAGCAGCATAAGGCGGCGTATGTACGAATTTTCCAGCATTGCATCCGCCTATAACGTCCACAAGCATTTCATTGTGTTACCGATAGAAAGCAAAGGTTGCGTTTGCCGTTGTCTGCCACTGTTGCTACTATTTGACCAAATTTGTTTTCGATTGCCAGCATTCGTGGACAATAGAAAATTTATAGATAAACAACATTGCTTTTGCCCAGATATCTGCACACAGGAATGTCGCACTTCCAATCTAACAGTCCGCCCATAAATAGGCAACGGAATATGAAGGAATTGCAACAACTGTGAATTTGCTGCCAAGAGACCGCAAAGAAAAATGTTAGTACCCAAATTAAATGTTACACGGTCTTCTGAAGGAGCAGTGCAGGCCATTAAAAATGTTCAAATAAGAAAAATATAGCGCAAGAGGTAAAAGCCTAGTTGAGCGGTCACTGCTAATACGCTAACAAAATGTCGAGAGAGGTGTCAAAAGACGCATATTAATATCGACAACAAAATACGAAGGCGGAAAATAAAAATTATATCTCTGTCCGGAGATATTTGCAGTTGAAATTGACGATTTTCATGTGGTTGTTGTAATGTTGGCGTACCCACAAAAAAGTGTGAACTTATGTGTTTTGCGCTGATATAGTTTTGGTCTCCAAACCGGTGTTGGACCCACCCAGGGTAATTTTTTATAAGCGCGGCCGAAGGCCGCCAACGCATAAAGATGTTCTGCGCAAAATACTATGGATACCACACCCGGTTTCGGAGGGACCCGGGGGTCATTTTCGGTTTTTCGTTAATATCTTTTGAACAAGTTTTTTTTTATTATCCGCCTTCGGATTATTAATACTGATGTCAAGACGCGTCGTTTGATACCTCTCTAGATATTTTGGTAGCGTATTAGCAGTCGGCCCCTCAACTAGACTTTTACCAGCAAAGATATCAATTCAAAAATGGCACCACTACATATGGCAAATTGGCATTTAAACCAGAAGACTCCAGCAAAGGAAGGGAAAGGAAAGAAAAGGAAAAGTAAAAAAAGGAAGAAAATAAAGAAAGATTATGGTGTATTATTGTTCTACGCGGTGTAATTAGTGACCACTGTAGTGGTTGAATTTCAACCACTGGCCGAACTCTAGTTAAAACAAAACGGAGATAAGCGTATTTGCTCTCAAATAAATGCCAGCATATTCAAAGATATATCAAATAAATTTGAAAGCGTAAATGGCATCCCAAAGTATCGACTCTACTGAGAACTTACGTAGAAAATCAACGACTTCTAAGTCAAGTCAAGTATTTTTAAGTGTTGGGTAATCATTTATACGAAAAGGACAGTAACAGTTGTAACAGTTTTGTGTACTCCTCTGTTAATAAAATGCAACAAAAATAAACAAAATAAGATGAAATCAAGTTAATAAAATGAAATGCAACAAAATAAAACAAATAAGATGAAATAAAATAAAATAATATTTGTGGATGTTGGACCAACATACATCAAATCTAATCTGACCTTATTATATAAATTTGGCTGAATTAGCTTCTTGGTTCTTTTTCCTTTAGTTTGAATTGTTTCACTTAAGTTTTGATTTATTTATGTACATATATACATATATATCTCTTTTTTCAAAGGGGTAACCGCTCATGTGTCACTTGACTTGTCATTTTTGAAACAAAGCAAATAAAAATGCATATCTGACTCAATAATTCAGTTAAAAGGAAGGTGTGTTAAAGACATTGTTGAACCAAAACCACTGATAATTTTTATACTCAGTTGAGCAGAGCTCACAGAGTATATTACTTTGATTGGATAACGGTTGGTTGTACAGGTATAAAGGAATCGAGATAGATATAGACTTCCATATATCAAAATCATCAGAATCGAAAAACAAATTTGATTGAGCCATGTCCGTCCGTCCGTTCGTCCGTCCGTCTGCCCGTTAACACGATAACTTGAGTAAATTTTGAGGTATCTTGATGAAATTTGGTATGTAGGTTCCTGAGCACTCATCTCAGATCGCTATTTAAATGAACAATATCGGACTATAACCACGCCCACTTTTTCGATATCGAAAATTTCGAAAACCGAAAAAGTGCGATAATTAATTACCAACGACGAATAAAGCGATGAAACTTGGTAGGTGAGCTGAGCTTATGACCCAGAATAGTAAAATTTTGGACAATGGGCGTGGCACCGCCCACTTTTAAAAGAAGGTAATTTAAAAGTTTTACAAGCTGTAATTTGGCAGTAGTTGAAGATATCATGATGACATTTGGCAGTAACGTTACTCCTATTACGCCCACTTTATTTTTTTAAGTCAAATTTTAACAAAAATTTAATATCTTTACAGTATATAAGTAAATTATGTCAACATTCAACTCCAATAATGATATGGGTGAAACAAAATGCAAAAATAAAGAAATTTCAAATGGGCGTGGCTCCGCCCTTTTTCATTTAATTTGTCTAGGATACTTTAATGCCATAAGTCGAACAAAATTTACCAAACCTTGTGAAATTTGATAGAGGCTTAGATTCTGGTACGATAACTTATTTCTGTGAAAAAGGGCGAAATCGGTTGAAGCCACGGCCAGTTTTTATACCAGTCGACCGTCTGTCCTTCTGCTCGGCCGTTAACACGATAACTTGAGCAAAAATCTATATATCTTTACTAAACTCAGTTCACGCACTTATCTGAACTCACTTTGTATTGGTATAAAAATAGCCGAAATCGGACTATGACCACGCCCACTTTTTCGATATCGAAATTACGAAAAACCAAAAAATGCCATAATTCTATACCAAATACGAAAAAGGGATGAAACGTGGTATTTGGATTAGTTTATTGACGCAAAATAAAAATTTAAAAAAAAACTTTGTAAAATGGGTGTGACACCTACCATATTAAGTAGAATGAAATGAAAAAGTTCTGCAGGGCGAAATAAAAAACCCTTGAAATCTTGGCAGGAATACTGTTCATGGTATTATATATATAAATAAATTAGAGGTATCCAACAGATGATGTTCTGGGTCACCCTGGTCCACATTTTGGTCGATATCTGGAAAACGCCTTCACAAATACAACTACCACCACTCCCTTTTAAAAGCCTCATAAATACCTTAATTGGATCCCATATCGTACAAACACATTCTAGAGTCCCCCTGGTCCACCTTTATGGCGATATCTCGAAAGGCGTTCACCTATAGAACTAAGCCCCACGCCCTTTCAAATACTCATTAACACCTTTCATTTTATACCCATATCGTACAAACATATTCTAGAGTCACCCCTGGTCCACCTTTATGCCGACATCTCGAAAAGGCGACCACCTATACAACTACCACCACTCCCTTTTAAAATCCTCATTAATACCTTTAATTTGATACCCGTATCGTACAAACACATTCTAGAGTCACCCGTGGTCCATCTTATGGCGATATCTCGAAAGGCGTCCACCTTTAAAATACTCATTAACACCTTTCATTTGGTACCCATATCGTACAAACAAATTCTAGAGTCAACCCTGATCCACCTTTACGGCGATATCTCTAAATGGCGTCCACCTATAGAACTATTGCCTACTCCCTCATATAAATACTTTTAATACCTTTCATTTGATACACATGTCATACAAACACATTCCAGGGTTACCCTCGTTCATTTTCCTACATGGTTATTTTCCCTTATGTTTGCCACCATAGCTCTCAACTGAGTATGTAATGTTCGGTTACACCCGAACTTACCTTCCTTACTTGTTTTTACCATATTTTCCAACATTAATGCCTAAAATTGAAGGTTTTACGCAGACATCAACATAGTCCAGCGAAATAAAACGCAGTGACTAGGTACTAGGTGGAAAACGACTTAAACTTCCTTGGTTGGTAACACCAAGGCGCCTGTTAGCGGAGCGAAGAAGCGGCCTTGTTGGACGGCTATAACCGTTTAAGCGGTTAAGCGCCGATTAAGTAAGTAAGTGTCTAAAACTGGGAGCTTTTCGCTACAAAGATTTACTTCTTTATTCTATCACAGCTTCGAAATTATTTAAGGAAGTACTTACAAAAGGGGGGTTTGCCAGAACTTGTTTTATGTTACAAATATATTCTTTAAATAAGCAGTTTTTGCTAAAAAGATAAAGGTGGGTTTTGCACTTTCATCGACGATACATGTACATACATATCACGCACCTGAATCAAAACAGCGATCAACTCGAAAAAATCACTATGTGCAACAAACGCGAAAAGCGGACTGCCTTTTCTTCCTGATTAGCAGTATTAGTAAACCAAGTACACAGGTCTGTATGTATTGATTTGGGAGACCAGAGGTACTCATTACTTCGAAATTTCAGATTTTTGAGTTAGAGTTTGCGATATTATTCTTCGTCAAGTATACTAATACGTTTTCCTGGTTACAATTGTTTAGAACAATACAATACCAACTCGACCGAATCACCAACAAATTTCCAAATGACCAATATACAGCTACATACTCGTATATTGTTTTCAAATTTTTATAATGGAAATGCCTTCGCCATAAC
>JARSSU010007405.1:0-29904 GCA_029619165.1 Eurosta solidaginis
AGCGATCACAAGTGAATATATGTAAATCGGCCCGTAGAACATTAAGAATTAAAGTTTTCGTGAATGTAGGAAGACTCGAAATTTACTCACTGGTTCCTTTGCATGGCGTTATATAGAAAATGCAATTACAACAATCACGAATTGATTATAAATACGATCCGAGAAGACTTAAAGCCAGGGTTGGGCCTGTAACTGTTTACATGGTTTACAGAATTTGTTTACATGTAAACAATATAATTGTTTACAAGCTAATTGTTTACGTAAACAATTCATTTTTGTAAACAATTGTAAACATTAATTTTTTTGCTTTTTTTATGAGTCAGGAACAATCTACTACTAATTAAGCATTTTCACTATTTTTCAACAGTTTTCCAAGCTTGTAAAAAAAATAACAAAAAATACGCTTAAGATTTAGTATTTTAATATTTTTTATTCATTTTCACTGTCCGATTCTTCATTGTTTTGGTCATTTTCATTTTATAATAAATAAAAAGTAACTTTTTGGACCTTTCAAATTGATTTGTTTGACTTGACAGTTTACAATATAAGTTAAAATGACATATGCTGGTAAATGTTTACAATTGTTTACACTATTTACAATTGTTTACAATTGTTTACAATGAAGTGTAAACAATCCAAAAAATGTTTGTAAACGCGCAACCTGCTTAAAGCTAATCAATTCTACGAATGAGGAATACTCAAAAATGACTCACTCGTCCGCTTGCAAATTGTAAATAATACAATAACAAAATGTACAGTGATCACATCACAGATTGATTATAATTACGAAAGAGTCTAAAAATGACTCACCAAAAGGTTTGTAAAGTGATTTGTAAAAAGCAATGGCAAATTGAAAATATATACTACCCGAAGAAGATCCTCTTAATTTTGCGATTCATAAAAGACTCAAAATTGACTCATTCGAGCGCTTTAAAGGTGTTATTTAGAAAATACAGTTACAAAATGTACAGCAATTACAAATTGATTATAAATTTGATCCAAAGAGGACTAAACTTATCATTACCGCGAATGAAGGAAGGCTCAAAAATGACTCACTAACACGCTTGTAAAGTAGTTTATAGAAAATACAACAACTAAATGTACAGCTATACAAATGATTAAAGAAAGGACTCAAAAAAACTAAAAACTCATAATTACCGCAACTAAAAAATAATCAGAAATGACTCACTCGTACACTTTGCAAAGTAATTTATATAAATACTATTACAAAATGTACAGCGATCCCAAATTGATTTTAAATTCGAGCCGAAGAAGACTAAAAACTAGGCATTTCCTCCAATGAAGGAAGGCTCAAAAAATAACTCACTCGAGCGATTTCAGAGTGTTTTTAAGAAAATACAATTACAAAATGTACAGAAATTACATATTGATTATAAATTCGATCCAAAGAAGACTAAAACTTATCATTACCGCGAATGAAGGAAGGCTCAAAAATGATTCACTCCTATGCAAAGTTATTTATAGCAAATACAATCACCAAATGTAAAGCGAACACAAATGGTTATAAATATGACTCAAAGAAGACTAAAAACTACTATTTATAAAATTATATGAAATGTTATGTGGGAAAACGACATACGTTTATGTGTGTGGTTGACATTGAAGGAAAAGTTTGATTTTTTATTGTCGAAAGCATAAAAAGCCAAAAGGCAAACACACTTGAGTCATAAAAAGATGCCACAAGCCAAACAAAAACCCATGCAGTGCGTAGAAAGCAGACATACCATTGAAAAGGAGTTTTGAATACGAGTAGTATGTAAGTTTGTTCTAGAGTTACAAGAGAAACAGTAAAGAAAACGATAAAAAGAAAACAACAGAAAATCTGCAATCAAACTTATAAGAACATAAAGATCAAATGTCAATACGGTAAGCAAAATTGCGCTGCAGGCAAACAAGTGACTTTAATATCGGAAAATCGAAGAATGGCAGTAACTCTAAGGAACAACTGAAACAGAGATTTCAATTGTCCAAGCTAGAGAGGGGGTAGCAGCAATTGGAAATCGCAAATGCTAAATGTTGTCATAAAAATAGAAATATGAGCAACTTATCTATTAAGTAAACGCATACAGTATGAGTTTAGAGTGAGCAGCAACTGAAAAAGCCTACAAAAAAAGATAAAAGTGGGTATAAGGGGGAAAAAGGCATATTTTACAAATACGGGCGCTTTAAGGCCATGACCTTTATGACGCGCTCGCAATGGCCCTTTGCTGCTCAAAGACAAATCATTGGTTCATGACAATAGAATTACTTATAATATGAACCTCACCATTCTCCTCCAGCCTTCTCCTTCTTAGGCGAGTTTTCAATGTTTATGAGCAAGAAATTGTTCTTAACCTTACACATGGATAAATAAGAGTTGTTAAATTTAGTTATTGCTATATGAAGGCGGTCATGATATATGAGGTTAATATTAGCTGGACCATTATAATTTAAACCAAACTTTATGGAAGGGGATTTAGGCATATAGGTTTGAAGCTTTATAAATATGGGATAACGAATTGATGTGGCACACACATGCTTTGACAGTAATATATTGAGGGCTGAGTGTGCTGAACTCACACGGATTCTGTACGGTTGCGCTTAAGTGAAACCTGCCTGTAGTAGGAAATATATTGTAAGATGGTTTACGCCGAAGTCCAAACGAGTCGAGTATGGACTCCCCTTCCTTTACTAATAAGCACGCGCTAATTTGTTGGTGTTTTTTAAGTGATACATACACACAAACACGCACACACACACATATATACGCTCGCTGTGATGAATAGTGGGAATTATTCGGGAGGGTTCAAGGGGAGGGGGTGTCAAAGCTGCTGATAGAATCGGTTAAAGGTGAAGCCCTAATTGAGCAGTGACTTCGGTGAACGCTGCATAGGGTGATGAACGTCCATAATTCCTAGCTGAGTAGGTGACTCGAGTAGTAGGTGGAGGAGCCGATATCAAAATAAGGTTGTATTTGTGAACTGACATCAAACAACTTGACGGAAGCCGCTGTACAAAACGACTGATGGATCAGAGAGCGGTGAGCCGATGTCTGAAAAAACTGGTGGATCGGTGGGCCGTTATTTAAACATCTGGTGCATTGGAGAGTGATGAGTCGATGTTCGAAAAAACTGGTAGATCGGTGAGCGATCAGGAGATGTCCTAAGCAACTAGTAGATCAGTGAAGGGGGAAACAACTAGTGGATCGGTGAATAGATGTCGAAAAAATTAATGGTCCATTAAACGACGATCCGATATTCGAAAGAGTTGGTGGATCAGAGAATGATTAGCTGATGTCTGAAACAAGTGGTGGAAAGGTGGGCGGATAACTTAAGCAATTGGAGGATCGTTGAACGGTAAGAAGATACACACACAAAAAACAGGTGGATCGGTTTAGCGGTGAGTTGACGTCCAAAACAACTGGTATATCGATGAACGGTGAGTAGATGGCTTAAAGAATTTATGGACCATTAAACCGTGAGCCGATATGAACGATAGTTGAACGGTGACTACATGTCTGAAAGCATTGATAAGCCGTTGAGCGGTGAATCGTAAGGTTACGGCTGCACCCATTCCCTGGGCGTATCAAAGATAATTGGTAACCGAAGTCACTTACAAAGAAAAATACATAAAGTGGAGGACGGGAATTGGATAGGGGAAAGTGCTGATCGCACAAGACTTGAGGTACAGGCATTCTCTTATCGAAGGGATAGGATGCTACCTAACGCTATTAAGTTAAAAGAATTTTACATTTACTCAGATATCCAAGATAAAATTAAGGCTCTGGGATCGACTGTGGTCTGGAAGTGACTGACTCCGATTACCTCGAATAACTGGAAAGCGCATCACTTAGCCGAAATCGGTACGAGTGGACCGGGAGGAGCGGAAATTATGCTTGATACGCTAATAGATGCATATACAAATCTCCTCCTGCACCGAAGGGATTGCTAAGATTTGGTGAAGTTTGGATTCAGCTCTAAGACTTAGAGGCATCTATTTCCTCTTCTAAGTAGTTATGTAGGCATATTGGCTGAGACTGGGGACGACCAAGAAGCCGACCAGTTCAACGGAACTTGTTTTAGTTCTTCCAACGTCGCAGCGAAAAGTTATTTACCAATTAAAAATCACATCGAAACACTTAAACTTTTTATTGTACTACAAGGACCTATTTACCACTTTCTCCCTCCGCAAAAAGCCGTCTTAACATTTATTGTGAAAACAATTTGATAATATTTAAAGAAGACTAAAGAAGTGCAAAACTTTTGCCATGACTACTTAAACGATTTGTTGGTTTTTCCATTAATTTAACCAACTCCAACCCCGTGCAAGCCTAACGCCACAGTTCAACTTTGCTCAAATAAGTCCAAAATAAGTACAATCACGTAGAAGTGGAATAAGACGCATTATCCAAGCGTATTGTTAAATAATTTTCGGCTGTCATGCCCATCCACTTTCTTTGGATAAAGAAGAGGATCTATTTTGAATACTCACACCCACTTTCTAATAATAAACATTCTCATTATAGCAGCCCGTCAAAAACTTTAAAAAAACCATTAAAACAATTTAATCTCTCTTGAAAAATAATGCAAAACTTTACTTTTTCCTTTGCGCGACTGGGTACAATCAGTAATGAGGCAACGCGTAACCACACCGACAGCCGCAGAATCAACCACCGAAGCACCCAAAAAACAACAACATAAATACCATGCAAGCAGTAATAGTTTGAGGTTATGAAAAATAAACAGAGTTGCCGCTACACTGCAAAAAAATTTCGTAAAAATAGCAAACGATTTGTTAAATACGACCAGAAGTTTTTCAGTGTCAAGACAAAAGTTCGAAAGAAGTTGTTAAGAATAAAAAAAACTGTCTCATCCTAGCAATGTAGTGCTAGGTCTAAGTGAACGCTATGGTGATGCGAAGAAACAACCGTGAAAAAAAGCCGCCTACTTAGGAAATAGAATAGAGAAGTCAAAATCTCCACATTCGTTCACTCCGCCAGAGTGTGAAAAAATTGAGCTCATAGCATTTTGAGACGTTTTGTCTTCAGGTCAAGGAATCGGCTCCCACTCGCCCTCAACTTCACAGTTTCAGTGGAGTGGTCTTATTGGTATACGCCTTTTTTGACACATCGTGGAAGTTTCACAGTGAGCTGTGATGCGAGGCCTGTAAATACTTTCACAGCAGATTTGTCTAGTTTGAGAAGAGATTCTCTTGCTTTTTCACTTAGAAATAGTCGTAAGGACCCTAAGACCCCGCAATCATCTCTGTAGGTCAGCAGCAAGTTCGGTGTCCTATTAATACACTTCCCGACGAGATCAGATAAGTTTAGTTCCGGTTAGGTGTTAACGATGTACCAAATTCTGAACTCGAAAAGCGAATGTCAGTAGTTTTGTGAGACATACATTTGTCTGAGGGGTTACAAGTCGAGTCCGCCAGTTGTCGTTGTGAGAGCTATAGGGTTTTGATTACTTGCCGGATAATTATTACGAAGCGAGGCTTAATACGACTAAGATACTATTAAATAGGAGCACCCCGTAAGGAGGCGATCTCTTGCCGCTATTTGTGGTATTGATTGTCTAATGGAGGTGGAAAGCTATAAATTATTAAGAATGCGCTGGAAGGAAGTTTCCTGAAATCTTCAGTAACATAATGCAGAGTGAATAAGCAACAACTTTCAATGACCTAAAAACATAAGTCTCGAAGCTAACCCACGGAAAAAGGAAATAAGCCTATTTACAAGAAAGTACCAAATATCGAACCCCAGCATCATTATGTGTAACACATTTCGAGAGCGTCCTTTCCAAGAACTTCCTCTGTAATGAAAATAAAGCAGAATGAGCAAAAACTGAACAATCACTGTTATCGTGTTAGTCATAAAGATCATATACATATGTAGGGCATCACAATGAGCCTATTTGTAAGTAAAGGGCGAACCCGCTTTGCAAAAAGTGTTTGATGCATTTATTTTTGATGCTACCTTCCCCAGGATATCATTCTGGGACATTCTTTGTGGTATGTGATAATACGACAGCGACTTTGGCAGCAGAGGAAAGAACGAGGCTCCAGAAATCATATGTGTATGGTGATTTCCTCCTCATTAGGTGGCACCAATAGTTATCGCTAGGAGGGATTGACTTGCGTGCTTTGTTGCCGAGGCCTACAAATCGCTGAAGTGATTAACCGACAATGCATGATGAGTAATATATAAAAAAAACCATTCATAAGAAATTTTGGTATTTTTGTTATTGGGGTCATCCCGCAACCTTTTGATATAATCTACGAAAGAGTTTTTTCGTTTTGTTTTGAAGCAACTTTTAATTTATTGAATATTTTTGTGAAATGTATTGTTTGTCTGTTTTTTAGGCAGTCATGACATAAAAACGCGTGCAACAAATAACTTTTTCCCCAAAGCGAATTCAGTACCAGATGATGCAAGCGAATCCGTACCAGGTGGTGGCAAAGCGAATTCAACCAATTCGCCGTGCAGAAGAATGTCAATTCAAAATAAAATTTTCATTGATACCGATTAACTGACATGTTGTAGTACAAGGCTTTGTATGGAAAATAATCAAGAAGAAGCAATCAGCTGTTGGGATAACAACACCTGGTACTGAATTTGCCTTGGAATAACACCATCTCAAGGCGATTGCTTCTTCTTGATTATTTTCCCTACAATGCCCTGTACAATATATGTCAGTTAATCGAAATCAATGAACATTTTCTTTGCACGGCGAATTGGTTCAATTCGCTTTGCCACCACCTGCTATAGATACGCGTTGTGTTATTCTATCAGCTGATTGCTTGTTCTTGATTATTTTCAAGCAAGGCGAATCCAGTACAAGGTGTTGTTATCACAACAGCTGATTGCTTCTTCTTGATTATTTTCCATACAGCGCCTTGTACTTTAATATGTCAGTTAATCGAAAACAATTAACATTTTCTTTTGACTTGACATTCTCCTGCACGGCGAATTGGTCGAAATCGCTTTGCCACCACCTGGTATGGATTCGCCTTGATTTTCAAGCAACGCCTCTGCTCAGTTAATCGAAATCAATGCTAATTCATTTTGATTTGATATTCTTCTGCACTGCGAATTTGGTGAACTCGCTTTGCCATCGCCTGGAGTCTATCGCCATCTCTCACTCATTGGGTACCTTGAAGGACACTTGTCCCCAAATAGCGCAGAACTATCGCATTAAGGCCGGCACTAGTTATAATTCTCTCCCTTGACAATTTTAACATTGTGATATCCTTTTCTGATATAGCCGCTGCCTTTGATTAATTAATTTAAATACTTATAGCTTAGACTTAAAAGGTGTTATGGCCACCAACTGTCCCGATTAGCACCAACTCGGAAGTAGTCCTTAATTAGCAATTTTTTCTGCAAGAAAGAAGATTGAATATACCACTTTTGGAGCATATAGATTCAAGCGGCAATACTCTGAGCATTCCACCCTACACAAAATTGTACTTGTACAACAAGGTAAGAGCTAGCAGTCGCCTAACTTTGTGCCTGCCATCAAGTAAATCGTTGATTTGACTTGATTTTCTTGGGAAATGATTCCCAGTGGAACACTCCGAAGCCAATTTTCTTTGGTGGCAATACAAGAGAGTATGGTGTATATATATTTATGGCATTTACTTGTAATATGGGCACTCACTAGAACAACAAAAAATGTTAAAAGTAAAAGGAGCGAAAATGTTTTTTTCTAAACAATCGCAGTAGCACTTGCCTCTATTGTTTGATTATAACGTAAGAAAAACGCTTAACGCCAAAAAACTGTGTTTTGCTTTATCCTTACATTTTACATTTAAGTAGCGTTTATGTTGAGTTGCACTCGTGCGACTTTTTGGGTGTTCCCTTATTGGCGCTTAAGAGTTAATTTTGAAAAGGTGGCATTGACACGTTGATGCCGTGTGCCAGTACAGAATGGAGCTTTGACCGGGTATGAGTGAATGAGAAGTTGGTGTTAAAGAAATAGCACGATGTTTTATATTGAGTGAAATGCTGAACTGAAAAAATGAGAACAAGAATTAAGTTGCAAATTATGTTTAACGCAATGCGCCACTGAGTCAGTTTTTTCATGTGAACTAGAATGCGTGTTAGTCATAGTACAGGTCTACAAGTAGGATATGTAGCAGCACGCACATACACAGCCACGCTCACCTGATAAAATGCCTGTTCTTGTTCGTTTTTTTGTGGATGCTATTTGGCGCTGTCGTACTTCTTAGGTCCAAGAAAAGTGTGGTAGCTGCTAACGAAAACTGCGTACAAATTTTTATTGTAAAATTACAAAGAAATATCCTTGTTTACTTTCAAGGGAGCACTTAATTACATCTTTCTTTAAAATCCATATGTTTTGGACAATTTTAATTAACAAATTGTGATACTTTATTACCGGGACGATGCTAAATCACGACAAAACCGTCGGGGGAGGTATTAATAGACGCGTTTTTGTCTCGCTTCCAATAACTCGAATACTTTTTCGCCTTTGGACTATTGATAACGGGACAAAACGCGTCTTTTCCTTTCTCTTTCCACAGTTTTGGACGGATTATTGCATTCGACCTCGGTTTCAAAACTGTTTTTCGCGGAGAACTTTTGAACGGGTAGAAAAACTTAGCACCCGTGTTTGTATTCTTAATTCTGGAATAATCCACGGCAGTAACACGGTAAGTTTGACACTTGGTTCAGTGTCAAACGCATGTTCCACGCAGGTTCCACTGAGTTCCACAATAGTTTGACACTGACCGAAGTGCCAAACTGCAGTGTGTTAGAAAGAGAAAGGAATTGTTTCCCTCTCATACATATCATACTTGTATACCTGTACTTTGCGTGTTAGTATCCAACACTTAGTGAATCAAAGTAAACCTGGTTACGTTTTTGAATTTTAGTGCAAGGACGCAAAGAGACTCAATGCTCTACATAATTAATGAACTTCAGCTTCTCCACTAGAGCAAAGTTTTATTCTTACTATAATAAAGGAAAGTTGTATAGCCTGAGCAAAGGAGGGATATCAGCGAAATCATACATATCCAAATTGACACAGGACACTGGTCATCACATATACCCCTTGAACCAGTTCATCTACTAACCCATCATTTTAGTACAAACGCTGTTAGCCAACCCCAGTTTGCCCTACAGCTTCTTCCGGTTCATGCTTTCGGAGAAAGAAAGTGAGGATAGCAAGAAACATAGCTCATATTTTAGTGCACATCTTAAACACATTGGAATAAGTTGCCTCTATCTAACACTCATTCGCGTGAAGGAAGCCACTTTTATACGTGGAAAATAAAGAACGATGGAGAAACGACACCACCTTATAGCACTCCTTGTTTAAATTTTCTTGACTAAGATCTTAATTTCAAAATTTCACAGATGCTGTCGAGCATGACGTGGGCAGTAGTATAGAAGGATTTGGAAAGGTCGAGAGCCACACGGTCAGCCCTCTTGTGAAGCTTGACGATGCCATCAAAATCCCCGTTCTCAATCAATGTTTTGGTGATGGCAAGGGTGCTTTTTGTGACTGCACATGCCGCCTGGTGAGCACCTACTTCTTTTTTTTGTAAAACGTGCTATCACTCACTAAATGGAGTTATACTGGAATGACAGTCCTTGGTCGGGAAATAACCTGAATCGCTCCGATACATAGAGCCGGCGTGGTAAGTACCTGTTGCCTTGTCTGCTGAAGGATGCCGTTCAAATTGTTGGCTAAAATGGCTCTAAATTGAGTGTATCGTTAAACAGAAAATGTATTTTTCTGTTAGGCGTCTAATCAATGAAAATCAGCACGACTTCGTGTCCGGTAGGTACACTATGACTAACCTTTCAATTTTTTATGATTTCTGCGTATCCGCTTTCAATAGTCGTCTTCTAGGTTAGTCACTCAATATTGATCTCTAAGCTAGCTTGACTGAGGTTTCACTCAATATTCTTATTTTGGTTAAGACCATACCTTAACCAAAAGAGCTGTGTGGTTGCGATTGACAACACTTACTCAAATTCTTTTATGGCCACCACCGGCGTGCCACAAGGTAGTATTCTGGGTCCATTGCTGTTCGTTATTTTTATAAACGACATTTCGGCCCGCTTCGAGTACTCTAACTTTCTCCTATACGCTGACAACTTAAAGAATCTCAATACCATATCAAATTCTTCTGATGTGGAATTGATTCAGTCAGACTTGGAAAATGTTGCAGTATGTATGTGTAGAACAAAAAACCTACCGCAGAATGTCAAGAAATGCTTTCGTGTAACCTTTGCTAAATGGCGTAGCCACATTCCCACCTCGTATTTCATTGATGGTACTCGTCTCGCAACTCTTAGAGAGATTAAGGGTTAGGGGTAGTTTTCGATTCGAAATTCTCATTTACGACGCATTTAAATACTATTATCGCTAAATCATATTCAGTCCTGGGTTTCCGCTTTCAAGGCTGTAATTTCGAGCTTGATCATATTCCCTCGTTAAGGCTTGACTGAGAAGTCCATGTCGAACATAAGATGGATCGCGGAGTCCAGCAAATAAACTATTTGAAAGTAGTTTGGCGTTCCGAGGTTAAGAAGTCGACTGGCTGGTCAATTAAAAGAAGTATCTGATACGAGAAACTATTATTCTGTGTAGGGGCGCCTCCATTCAATGCACTGAAAATATATCGTCTTATTATTTAGCTTGTGTCCGCTTCCTAATATCCATTGGGTATTTGAAATGCCATGATCTATAATATGCGTTGAATCCGCCAAAGTTAGGGTAATTTTTGTCTCTGAGTAATGCGATGCCTTTTGGTGTCGGCATAAAACAAGTAGGTCAGTCACGCCAATTTGTAGGAAAATAAAAGGAGCACGACGCAAATTGGAAGAGAAGCTGGGCTTAAAATCTCTTCGGAACTTATTGCGCCTTATATTTATTTATTTTAATAGAGAAAAAAGGGAGAGAAAAGGATGACGTATAAGAAGTAGGAGAAGGTAAGAAAGAGGGTCCCGGCAATGGTCTGAGGGTGGGAATGAAAGGTAAATGGAAACTAAAAGCGAGAGGAAAACGAAGAGGGAAATTAAAAAACAGTGGATGTGAGAGAGAAACGAACTGTCAAAATTACAGAGATTACAGAAAATTACACTTCACAGTAAGGGCAGTAGGAAGAAAGAATTTGAGAAAGTGGGAGAATGAAAAGAAAATGTAGCTGAGAACCAGAGGTAGAGGAAAACGTAAATTGAAAAGCAGGGAAAGAGGAACACATTAAGTGGTTAAAATTGCAAAAAGTAAAATTTGATTTCGCATAGGGCTAATAGGAGGGCAAAGGCATAAAATAAGGACAAAGAGTGTCAATGACAAGGAGAGAGAGAGTAAGAATGAAGGGGAAATGAAACTTGCGAGTGAAATTGGGATAAAAAAGGAGGAAAGACACAAATTTGTTAAAACTGCATAAAGTTTATTTGACATCAGAAGTTTATTAGTTTTGACACGACTGTCCGAATAGTTTTCATTATTTAAAGTGTGTATTTACTTAAGCAGTGCTGTCATTTATTAATATTTTTTTTTGCTTTTTACTATGCTCACAGATTGTGGTAAAATATGTTGTTATTATTACTACGATGCTTCTTGCCTAATTATCATTTCTTACATTTTTTTTTCAAGCAAACAGTTTTGAATTTCCTACGGCGCTTGGAAAGTTTTGTTGAAATTACCAAAACTTTGCACAATTTAATTTCCAGGCAGTGCTCAAAGCTTAGGAATAGCTTTGTAGACCAGTCAGCTAAAGGCGAAGAAGTAAAAACATTGGACGCCAATATAATTTTTATGTTTTCTTTGTAAGTTTGCTGCTGGCGTGTCATTGCTACAAAAATGAAATTTTGACATAAAAGAAAAAGAAATAAGGCAATAATCACAAATTTAGTTTGTGGTGAGAGAAAGTAACGAATTTTATTTAAAGGGTTTGCATTGCGGTTGGTAACTCGTTTTTGCTGTCTTTATAGTTATAGAGTAATTTTGATTTTCATAAGAACTTTATTTAACACAACGTTTTACTGTGAATTTTATAGGGCGCAGTTCGATTTTTATTGTAGGAGATAATTTTCAATAATTTATTTGTATTTTTAGTGGGAGAAACAATTTGATGGTAGATATATTGAGCGGCGGCAAATTGCTTGGTATCATTACAGTAATTTCATAGCAGGCGCCAACTTTTTTGCAGACACAGAAATATACATTAGACTGGGTCGAAAAAGGTAGATGTTGTTGTTGTTGTGTTGTTAGCAGTGCTTCGCCCCATTAATTATCTCTCCATTAATTATTGCGACCAAGGACGCAACAAACTAAATTGGGTTCCACTGAAATAACAGCCATTGGTCGGGCTGCCTTGGGAACGAAAAAAGGTAGATCGTCGATGCCTTTGCAGAATCGTCTATCTGACGGAATTTTGAATTTTATAGTAGTGCAGAAAAACTTATTTTGCACAGGTTTTTCTTAGAAATTTTTCTATGATAAATTATTAAAGATATTGTGGCGAATGTTAGCATCACTATGCTATTAGTAAATAATTACAACAACAAAACAGCAACAGCCACACTTAGATACATGTACACATTAAACAAGCAGCCACACTTATGTGCAAGGCAACGAAGAATATTCCATACACATAACCAGCAGCTTGAAGCAGAGAGATTGTAGCCGGCAGCTATGAGCAGAAGTTGTTACTCACACATACACACGCATATGACTAGAAGAAAAACATAAACTATAGAGATACATGTATATAGCTAAATAACCAAGCATGAGATACAACTGTGCTAGAAAGCATGGTTGTGAAACGTCTAGACCTTAGGAGAAATAGGCAAACGAGGTAAACGACAGTACAAAAGCAGCGCAAGCTGAGGAATCAGCAATAAGTTTGATTTAAACACGCTATTAGTGAAGTATAATTGTGAAGTACTACTCCCAAAGTAGTCTTAATAAATATCATTTTGCAATACTGAATATTGGAGTTATTTATTCGACAAATCAGCGATTCGAACTTTAGCAGAAGGTATGTAATTATCAGGAGTTTGCCAAAATTCGCTACAATATGTTAGAACATTTGGTTTTTTATATACTACTTAGGAGCTTTATATACATATGTAAGTGAAAGAGCTGAAATACAATTTCGGAGTCCAACGTCAATTTCACCGTTATTCAAATATGAAAATTATGATTTTTTTTGGAAATCTCAAGTTTTGTCACATTGTGGTACTTGGGCGGTTTTGCTATTTGTTGATAGATGGTTTGGAAAAGACATCGAAGAGATGCAAACAACTGCTCCTAAATTTGAGCTTTATGTTAATACTGTAGCGAAAGATTTTAATATATTAAATTTTTTGCTCTGTCCAAACACAGCCGACATTGTTATTGTTTTATTTAAATTAGTTATTAGATAAAAATTATAACTTTCGAGGCTTTTTAGTATGTAATTCATCAAGAAGTGTCCTGGAATGCAAATAAACATTTGATAGACTTCGATCAGGCCGGAACATACACCAATACTGAGCTGGCTCCCGATCGTAAAGGGATGAAAGGTAATGAAAACGCCGATGAGTTGGCAAAGGAGCGGGCAGTCCTCGATGAATCGACGGTGAACATCCAAATTCGTTTGGGAGAAATCAAAAAGGGAAAGGCATTGCGTATGATTCAACAAGCAGAAGAGACGTATACAGAAGCTTACACCTGCAATATTTCTAAGATCATGTGCTCAAAGTGGCTCATATCTCTGAAGAGAGAAGACTTAAGGCTCACAATGGGCATACTGACTAGACACTGCCTTTTGGCGTCACATGCTTATAGGTTCGGCTCCCTTAGTAACGGCAGATGTAGGAAGTGCGAGCTGCAGGAAGAAATGATTTAGCACGTTCTGTGTTGTTGTTCTGCGCCCGCAGTTCAAGGCTTCAGCTACCAGCGACACAGCTGACAGATCTCGGGGCAGGTAGGGCCCAGACAACTTCTAATAATAGCAAAAAGGACGGAATTATTTTATAACATTAGTGCTAGTACCTAACTGTGATTTTTCAGTTTGGTAGTCAAACAAATTCTGGTAACACTATGGACACATTCAGTATATGTGAGGCCTTATTGACTGACCCGCCAGTTTAACCTTATCTAACCTAGTGTAATCCAGGGATAACAGCTATACATTTTATTGTTAAAATAATTTTTCAATTTATACTTTGTGTTCTTTATTTTTATTTATTGTTCTTTTATCTCGCTTCGTTTTCAAAACACAAAAAATAAAAAATTAACTGAGAGATATAGAAAACTAAAAACACTACTTTACTAAAAAAATATTTACTGTTTTGTTATAAATAAAAAAAAAGAAAAATTAAAAAATTCCAGCCAACTGGTAACTACTATTTTCCAAAAAAAAAGTAACAGTAGTTTTCCGATCGAAATAAAAAAATATAAAAAAAATTAGTAATTTCCAAGCGAAATAAAACAAAACAAGTAAGGAAGGCTAAGTACGGGTGTAACGGAACATTACATACTCAGCTGAGCGCTTTAGAGACAAAATAAGGGAAATCACCATGTAGGAAAATTAACCTAGGGTAACCCTGGAATGTGTTTGTATGACATGGGTATCAAATGGAAGGTATTAAAGAGTATTTTAAAAGAAGGTGGGCCATAGTTCTATAGGTGGACGCCTTTTCGAGATATCGCCATAAAGGTGGACCAGGGATGACTCTAGAATGTGTTTGTACGATATGGGTATCAAATTAAAGGTATTAATGAGGGTCTTTAAAGGGAGTGGCCCTTAGTTGAATATGTGAGGGCGTTTTCGAGATATCGACCAAAATGTGCAGTGTGAATCAGATCATCATCAGTCGGGTATCGCTAATTTATTTATATATGTAATACCACGAACAGTATTCCTGCCATGATTCCAAAGGCTTTTGATTTCGCCCTGCAGAACTTTTTCATTTTCTTCTAATTAATATGATAGGTGTCACACCCATTTTCGAAAATTTTTTCTAAGGTTATATTTTGCGTCAAAAAACCAATTCAATCACCATGTTTTATCCCTTTTTTCGTATTTGGTATAGAATTATGGCATTTTTCTCATTTTTCGAAATATTCGATATCGAAAAATTGGGCGTGGTGAAAATCGGATTTCGCCCATTTTAAATACCAAGATAAAGTGGGTTCACGTAAGTAAGTGGACTAAGTTTAGTAAAGATATATCGATTTTTGCTCAAGTTATCGTGTTAACGGCCGAGCGGAAGGACAGACGGTCGACTGTGTATAAAAACTGGGCGTGGCTTCAACCGATTTCACCCATTTTGACAGAAAACAGTTATCGACATAGAAGGTATGTTTTTACCAAATTTCACAAGGATTGGTAATTTTTGTTCGACTTATGGCATTAAAAGTATTCAAGACAAATTAAATGAAAAAGGGCGGAGCCACGCCCATTTTGAAATTTTCTTTTATTTTTGTATTTTGTTGCACCATATCATTCCTTTAGTTGAATGTTAAACATAATTTACTTATATACTGTAAAGATATTAAATTTTTTTTGTAATTGATATTAGAGAAAAATTGTAAGTTTACAAACGGCGATGGTTACTAGGACATGTTTCTGAATTTCACTTCTTCATCAGCTAGCTTTTCGGGAGCTGAGCGTTGAACTCGAGTCTCCAACATTCATATCAGTGCAAGCCTTTTTAGCTGCTACGCCATATGAATGTTCCGTTGTTCGCTGTACAATTGGTCTCTAAGAGTTGCCTTTTTTGTTTATATTCCTTTTGATCACCATGTAGGCACATACACTCTGTATGTAGTTTATTCCTAATGGTGTGGATATGATTTTTAGGCGTGCTTTTGAAAGCTTAGTAACATTTCTTCGGATTTTTACAGTATTTGTTTTTAATACTTCCGCTGTTACTATTATATCAATATAAATTTATATAAATTTTTTGTTTAAACTAGACTTTTTTTAAAAAGTGGGTGTGTTCGTCATCCAATTTTGCAAATTTTGTTTTAGCACACATATATTAATAGGAGTATCGTTCCTGCCAAATGATACCTTGAACGACTGCCAAATTACAGCTTGCAAAACTTTTAAATTACCTTCTTTTTAAAGTGGGCAGTGCCACGCCCATTGTTCAAAATTTTACTAATTTTCTATTTTGCGTCATAAGGTCAAGTCACCTACCAAGTTTCATCGTTTTAGCCGTCTTTGGTAATGAATTATCGCACTTTTTCGATTTTTCGAAATTTTCGATTACGAAAAAGTGGACGCGGTTATGGTCCGATTTCCTTCATTTTAAATAGCGATCTGAGACGAGTGTCCAGGAACCTGCATACCAAATTTCATTAATATACCTCAAAATTTACTCAAGTTATCGTGTTTACGGACAGACGGACGGACGGACGGACGGACATGGCTAAATGAATTTCTTTTTTCGCCCAGATAATTTGCTATATAGAAGTCTATATCTATCTCGATTAGTTTATGCCATTACGGATTACCGCTATGCGAACAAAATTAATATACTCTGTGAGCTCTGCTCAGCTGAGTATAAAAAAATCATATCAAATCTTTATAGTAAAACTAATAATAAAATTTTATTCATTTTCTAGGAACCACCCTAACAACAATCGTGCATACAAAATTAAACACAAGTAAACAATTTGTGAAATCAACAGCAACTCAATTTCATGTGAAACTTCTTTTTTTAATTTTTTAAACTCGCGTGCGCCATGTCGTATTAGTAATCAGCGTTTAAATGAGTGATGCCCGCATTTGCACGATTCGTTTAACAAAAGGACATATTATGAGCAATAATAACAAAAGGAAAAAAAAATCACACAAAAAGAAAGCAAAACCTAAAAGAAAAACAAAAAAAAACAAAACATACTATCTACAGAAATTTTCATATCAAAAAAAAATCTCTATAAATTGTACGAGTGAATGCTTTTCATATGACTGCAGTTGGCTACTCAACAACAACAGCTCCCACATGCTTATCATCACTCCTTAACATCCAAAAAAAAACCAAGCAATTGTTAACATATATTGTATACATAAAGACTTACAACTGTACATATGTATGTACACACATACATTAGGGCGGGTCGATTTGTGGGGAGACAAAAAAATCGCCCATTGCTCTGTGAAAATCAAAGGGGAACCGAAGGAACCATACCTCTAAAACGAATTCTGATGTACCCCACCCACCCAATTTGGGTCGAACCCCAAGGGGGGTTCCAGGGGGTGTGCCACTGGCATCGGTGGGTCGGGCCTCCAAAGTTAGTGGGGGTCGGTCATATCGACCCGCCCTAACATACATACATATGTACATACATACATATGTGTATGTGTAATTTCGTACGCGCTCATTGCTTTTAACTTTTGTTTGCTTAAAAAATTTGATTCTGTATGAATGCCTTCAGGATACTACCAATACATATACACGCAGAGGTATGTGCATCATTATTTGCATGCTGTGCTATGTTAATGTAGCATGCAGCAGTCTAAAAAAAATGTACATATATACAAACATACTTACTTCACCCATGAAACAATCATCATATTGCTTGAGTTTTATTTCATTCTTTTCAATATTTTTAATTTTTATACTCAGTTGAGCAGAGCTCACAGAGTATATTAAGTTTGATTGGATAACGGTTGGTTGTACATATATAAAGGAATCGACTTCCAATAATTAAAATAATCAGGATCGAAAAAAAATTTGATTGAGCCATGTCCGTCCGTCCGTCCGTCCGTCCGTTAACACGATAACTGAGTAAATTTTGAGGTATCGTGATGAAATTTGGTATGCAGGTTCCTGAGTACACATCTCAGATCGCTATTTAAAATGAACGATATCGGACTATAACCACGCCCACTTTTTCGATATCGAAAATTTCGAAAAAAAGAAAAAGTGCGATAATTCATTACAAAAGACAGCTAAAGCGACGAAACTTGGTAGATGAGTTGAACTTATGACGCAAAATAGAAAATTTGCAAAATTTTGGACAATGGGCGTGGCACCGCCCACTTTTAAAAGAAGGTAATTTAAAAGTTTTGCAAGCTGTAATTTGGCAGTCGTTGAAGATATCTTGATGAAATTTGGCAGGAACGTTACTTCTATTACTATATGTACGCCTAATAAAAATTAGCAAAATCGGAGAAGGACCACGCCCACTTTTAAAAAAAAATTTTTTTAAAGTAAAATTTTAACAAAAAATTTAATATCTTTACAGTATATAAGTAAATTATGTCAACATTCAACTCCAGTCTGATAAAATATTGTATTGTCACCGGGTTCTGACTTACGGCTCAAGTTTTATATCTCCGGCTCACGGGAAGTTACTCAAAATCGATTGCAACATTCCTTCGTTTTTTCAGGGATTTTCGGCGATTTTCGTTTATCTCGATTCGTCTGCCACCTGGCGGCATTTCGTTTTCCACGAATTGTAGTGCATCGACTCCCAAACTATGTGCTAAGTTTCAAGTCTCTGGCTCATCGAGAAGTTAGCTAAAAGTTGATAGCGAAAATTTCATTTTAAAATTAATTTTCTGTATATATCGATCCGTGCGCCACCTAGCGGATTTTTTTCACTTGCATTGTAATGTCTCTCAGATCTGAACTATTTTCTAAGTATCAAGTGTCTAGCTCAACGGGAAGTTACCGAAAAAGACTTTCCGTGGGTCAAAAATTCGTATGGAATGAGGGGAAACCGACTTAATCTAAAGGTACTAGAAGACCGGCAGACGTTGTCCTGCCCTAAATTTGGCCTATCTGCATACATTTAATACGGTTTTCCGTCTGACTCTGCCCTCATCCCCTCTTCACTTTTTCCTAATCCTTTTATTCACTCCCCCCTCCCTCTGACTCTGCCCTCCTCCCCTCTTCACTTTTTCCTAATTCTTTTATTCACTCCTCCCTCCGTCTTTTCCGCTTCATCTGTCACCATCTTCGTCTCATTCTATCTCTTTCTCAATCTCCTTCTCCCTTTTCTCTTCTCTCAATTCCTTCTCATTCTTCTGCATCCCTTATTGCCTGTCCCAGAGGGTGGCATGTGTTTTATTCCAGTCCCAGTCCCAGTCCCACTCCGAGTCTCAGTCCCAGTCCTAGCCCTAATCCCAGTCCCAGTCCGTCTCTGGATAATATATTACTCTGTACTAAAGCACTCATCAACAGATTTCATTTGATATCCATATTGTATAAACACTGTCTAAGCATTCACTGGCCCACGTTTTGGCCTATATTTTGAGACCGTAGTCACCCAGGGGCATGAAAATTACCCTCTACTAAAGCACCCATCAACAGCTTTCATTTTTTATCCATATTCTATAAACACATTCTAGGGGTACTCAGGTCCACGTTTCGGCCTATATCTCGAGACCTTGTACGTCGATCGCAACCAAACCTATGTAGTAACCACCGCGTGAGGTTTACGCAACTTTTGTGAAAGTTTGAACAAAATCGTCCGACGCATCTCTTCAAACACCGGCGACCAACTAACACACATTTTAGCCTTTCGTTTTATATATATAGATTTTTATTTTTCACATTTCACTATAATATTAAAACGAAATGCAGATTTTCGTTGCTTTTGAAATTCGGCTTAAAAATTGCACATGGAATAACTAAAGACTCTCCTGAATAAAAAAAATGTCATAGTACCTCTAAATCGCGGGCTCCCTCAGTTGTTGTTGCATTAACCATAAAGGCACTCTCCGAAGGTGTTGAGGAGTGTTGTCGATGTTGATTTGCTGGATATAGATCGCTGCGTTCCAGTAACAAGCACCAATAAGGTACTAGCCCGAGCATTTCCAGAACAATTAATGTGAACACATTAAACCTCCTAGGCTATCCCCCCACCCACCAGTTCCATGAGGAACTGGGTTCGCCAGATCCTCGCCTGCTAAATTTGTGTATGATTCATATATACATATTTGGTACAGGATTTACCTCGCGTAGGAGAGATTGACAAAACTTTTATCTTATCAACCCCTTGAATATTGCATATAGGCAGCTATTTTGTACTGTCGACGGCGAAGGTGATGTGGACTTTTTCCAAAATTTGGAGTATGGTGTAAATTTGGTCGATAGCAGATTTGCCAGGTCTGAAGCCGCACTGATAAGGCCAAGTAGTTTTATTTTGGCAACACATTCGTTCAGCTGAGTGGAATGTGAAATATTGACCTTCGCCTAGTCCTAACTCTGGCTTTAGCTATAAGCCAGTTATACCTCTACCTCTGGAGGATAGGCCCTGCCAAAACATAAACACTGACCTCCGCAACCCTTTATTGTTACATATTTTCTCTTTCCTCAGGCTCCCCTGCTAGCAGGCACTGGTAGGTGTCATCTCTTTTAACTACCTGGTCTTTCAAATGCTGATAAGCTAGGCTGCATCGCGTTCTCGCGCCCTTATCTCTAGGTAGATGTGTTTGTATTCAATCTCAGCACATAAACTTGAGCTTGTATATGGTGAGTATTTGAGGCAGCTCTACTGGCTCCTAGGGTGAGTACTACTTATTTTGAGAGTATCTCATTATATTTTTTACAAGAATAATATGCGAATTCAATAAATCTTTTGCTTTTATCAACAATGCAGAAGTGATATTTACGTAACAAGCTTCCCTTACTACTTCTATTTAGTTAAATCGTCACTTCTTTGTTATAAATATTAATCATTGATATCTTCATACTTCAAGAATCACCATAACATTTAAGCGGATTTGACTGTTTTGGCTAACCGTTTGATAACCAAATTTTTTGTCTTAACTAAGCATGTATGACAATTTTTTTTCCCATACAAGCTCAAAGGTATATCCCCATCACTCACCAATAACAACATCCTATGTCATATCTTTATAAGTAAAAGCAATTTTATTAAAATAATAAATGTGCACGAAACTAACATCGTCCAAATGAAAGTACTAAATCATTGCCTTAGCACTCAGATCCTGGAAGGGTGGTGGCACTGCTTGTGGGTGCTCGTATGTTTGTGGTTATCGCAAACACAGTTGGTCAGTTACCAGCTCAAACTCGTATTATATTTATATGAATATTGTTGTTTGTTACGAGCAATAGTGAGTTTGGTGGCTGTTGCTGTCATACAAAAATGTTGCTGACGTTTATGAAGGTACTCCAAGTGAATGAATGAATGAAGCCGCCAGTAACATTTCATTCAACGGAGGGATAGCCTAAAACTTTGTTGTATAGTTGATTTCAGTACTTTAGTTACTGCTTAATCCCACGTAGAGAGAGAGATCTCTCCCAACGATGAATAAAAGAGTACTTATTTAACGCGATTTGCAGTAATCGCTCCCATACTACAACGTAGCGTGGGTCGAAAGGAGATTTAAATTAACACGATTTTGAAGGAGACTATTAAAGCATTTAATGCAAACTGTTTTTGATGTATAAACCACGTTGTTTGTGGTAGGCGGAAGGAAGTCCAGAATATATGCGTAAGCATAAGCGTAAACGTTATCTTCGGAAGTGGTATGCCTTATGGGGGAATATTGAATGTAAGTTTAGGGGGATTGTGGGTATTGGTGTACTATATAGAGAATAAATAATTGTTATCGAAGTGTAATAGATTCGCTATCGATTTGTTATCGATCTCCTATATGAATTTCTTCAAAGGAGAAGCTCGCGTATCCGGCAGACATTCTGCTGCTCGAAATTGGCTTGCCTTCATTTAAAAATGGTCCCCCATTCCCGATATCACTCTCTATTTCATCGTCTCTTTCCTATCATCCCACTCCCATTCTCACTCCCACTACCATTACCACTTATACTAACACTACCATTAAAAGGGTCGTCGCACTTCCCACCTTACTGAAATTTAATACACCGATAAGTTATCGATTATGTTATCAAAAATTTTCGACTTGTTATCAAAAAGTTATTTAAAAGCCATCGATTGTTGCCAAAAGTTATTCATATGTTATCGATTTATAACCGAAAAGTAATTTTCGAAAAAATACGATATATAATCAACAATTTTCAATTTGCTTTAAACAAGATTGATATCGAGAACTATCAGTTACCTATCGTAGTGTAAACGTATCAAAATGTTATGGAAAATTTATCGATTTACTATCGAAAAGCTGTCGATAATTTGTAACGTAGTTTGATCGATTTGTTACCGAAAATTATCGATTTGTAATGAAAATGTTAGTAAAATACTATCGACAATTTATCATTAATCGAAAAGTTATCGGTTATTTTTCGGAAATTTTGTTATCAAAAGTTTTCATTTGCTTTAGAAAAGTTATCGATTTCATATTGAAAACTTATCCATTTTTACAAATTTCTTATCGTCCTTTCATAGATTTGTTATAGAAAAGCTGTCGATTTTTTTGGAAAACTTTTCGATTTGTTTTAGGAATATCAAGCCGATAACAAGACAATTATAATTCGCTATCGATAAAAAATAATAACTTGCCGCTTTCGGTTGTAACCGATAAGAAGCCGACGAAGCTCTTCTCAAGAAGCTCGACATTATTTGTTACATGTAAAGAACCTCTGTGGTGATTTAAATTCACTCCCTAGGTGAGCTCTAGACAACTTAAAAATATTAGTTTCCTAATTGTACACCTGTCTGTTTACTTATAGAACCTGATACATGTGCTTCATGACGGGCTCCAAGGCCCAAAGGTTACGCTGCCAGGGTCATGTTATACGAATAAATGAGGCCGCTTCGGCTCAGAGAGTGTTTCTATCGGTACCCATATTTGAGTTGGAACAGGCAGGTGGAAGCACTTTCAATTGGCGTCAATTATCGCGAAAAATAGAGAAAAATATTGTAGCACTAGCCGGGATTTTAAGCCTTAGTACTAGATGCTTGGGCCGGAAACTCTCAGTTTAGCACTCTCTTTAACTTTTGAAGAGGTACCTACTAAAATGTATTACCACGATCAGCGCAATGGGTTGTGAACTGCTATTTGGATCATATTGATGTTGCTCAGTCCCATTGACAAATAAAGTTGTTCCTAAAGAATCACGGAAGTAAATAACTTTAGTTTACTTTGCTGGTATTATTGCGCATTTTCCTTTTCGGAGAAACCGTGTTGTCAACGAGATAGTCCACTCCCATTTTCTAGGCCTGTCGTAACACGCTACTTCAGAAAGCTCTTTAGCCATCCTATATTCCATCTATCAGTGAAGATTTTTGGCGTCTACATAACAAGGCTTCAGAGCTTCATATTGTGACGAATATTGCATCACTAAGCTGCTACTAAATAAATGCACAACAACACTAGAGCAGCCACTCTTATGCAGAAGGCGACGAAGACATATCTCAAATCACACATACAAATATGTAGTCATTAGCAGAAGTAGATACCCACACATACACACGCATATGGCTACAAACTACAATATACATGTATGTAGCTGGTAACCATGCATGGAATTCGCGAAATTACTAGACCATAGGAGAAATGGGTGAACGAGGGAACCGAGAGTATAAAAGCAGCGCAAGCTAAGTAATAAGTAATCAGTTTGATTAAAACACGCTATCAGTTGCGAAATTAAGTATAATTGTGAAGTATAGTTGTACTACTCCCAAAGTAGTCTAATAAGGACCATTTGCAATACAGAATATTGGAGTTATTATTCGACCATTTAGCGATTCGAACGTTAGAAGAAGTTTCAAATAAGCGGAATTTCCCTAAATTCGTTACAATATTGAGATTGCCATACTAATCTCGAGCTGACCTTAATAGTCATGCCTAACTGGCATTTATCATCCCTTGTAGTATGCAGCAATTTCATATAACAAAATAATTTTCGTCGTAAATACCAGAAAAGCTACTGTCAAGTGTTGAAAGGAGTTTTTTCGGTGATTAAAAAGTTAGTAGCGCTTATTTCATTCCGCCATTGGTAGCGCCAGCGTTTTGTGCTCTGAAAGCAAAGGAGTTGCTTCAAACTAGTTTTAGGAGACATTTTAGCTTTATGTTAATTTGTACAATATGGGTTTGGTATTTGTTTGTATATCATATGCTGTCACATATATTCATCAGTCTACAACCTGTTTTTCACAGCGGGTTATAATTAATATGTTTTTTGCTGGCATTTATCACTTTTTTCTCTGCACATGCAGTGTGGAAAATTTGGGAGTATTATGCTACTTAACATACCCACGTCTCATATAAATGAGCTAAGGTATTAGGGAAAGAAAAGAATTCGGAGTTTTATTCGATTTCGGTCTTGGCAGCTATTTCAGCTTTGCTTGTTTACCATTTTTAACGCCTATTTAGCTTTTACTAGGAGGATATACCCATTTGACGCCCAACATGGTAGCTTTAACACGCTCTTCAGCACTTGATGAGACGAGATTGCTTAACAGGTATGCGTCGATAGCAGCATTTAGGGCTTCAATAGCTTCCATAAGTCCCAACTGCGAGTGCTGTGATTGTGCTCGCGCTAGGCACTTCTTGCGGCCCTACTAGGAAGGAGATGTATTGGCGATCGCTGGAAGTAAGTAAGTCAAGCAATTTCCACCCTTCTATAGCTCCAGAGATGTTATCAGATGCCATCGTGATATCTAGTATTTATTTTTGCAGTCTGATCTTCTGAATGTGGTGGATGAGCCAGAGTTTATAATTGATAGTTCCAGCCTATCTACTATGTCCATCATCCTTCTTCCTCTTGGGTTAGTTGTTGGTCACTCAATGGCTCTTGAAGTGTCACTTTTGAATATACCGATCCGTCTATTTTTCGTGATGTGTTGATATCGTTAAACTTTTGTTGAAACTCCAGTATGCCATCGTTGGGTGTCAGGTAGCAGTGGCATGCTACTTCCCGGCTGGAGCCAGAGCGATTCGAGTGGAATATTCCAACCAGCTTTGGTTTTTCGTGCTTTGTTGTTTCGATTACTTCCTCTGTTGTAGTAAGCAACGCAGCTTCACAATACTTCTGGTTAAGGTCGGATATTACCTCTGATTTATCTAGCATGGCCTTAGGTGCCTCACAGAAAGCGGGATTCAAGTACTCGCCGGATCTTGTCTTTCACACGGCCTCTATTATTGCTTCATCATCACCAGGTTTTATTTTGCCTCGGAGTTTGTTCAGAAACGTCAAAGTAGCTGCGGGTTTGATAAGAACTTCTCGGTGTATTGCTTTGCCTTCGTTGTAGTTTTTGGAGTTGTTTCCATTTTTGGGAGAAGTTTCTTTTTTGTCTATTCTAGCGCTGTGATCTTCTGCAGGACTGTGCTCTGTTCTTCACTGTTGTAGCTGTGTCCCCTTCTGGTGCAGTTGATTTTTTGACTTAGAGCTCTGCTCAAATTCAGTTGCGACGATAACTGTCGACTACGTATGTCGTTTTTCGATCTCTCGAAGTCTGGCCTTTATATCCAGGCTAATATTTTATTGTTTGGCCAAAGCATACTTAATTTTTTTAAATGTTTTAACATTTCCTTCAAGCTGCTTCTTCCTCTTCTCTCGTTTTTCGTCGGCAATATTTAGGTTTCTTTCGTTTTTGGGGTAATGTTTTTGGCTCCAGTTGCCATTGAGAGCGGTGTTTTTTTATTGGCACTTTTTCAATAGTTCCGAGCTATTATATAAATTCACAGCTGAGATCTAGTTCTCTTATTAGCTCTATTTCATTGAGCCGGAACCAGACCGAAATTCTACATACGCTTTAATCCCCTTTGCGAACCACTCCATAAATATCTGCAATGGAAATATCTTCCCACATTTTAAGATAGTTCTCATCCAGGCAAAAATTCCCACAGATTATATGACAAAAATCCATTCGAGTTTCGGTGAATGTCTCGTATTCCCCAAAATTGCCTCTGAAGGACTTAGGCTTCTTAATATGAATTGACTCAAGTGCAAGTTCCTTGTTATTGTATAAATTCACTATGTGGGACCTACCGCGAAGTATATGTGATAGGGTTTACGTAAGGGAAAAGCTTTAAAAGTGTGGCGAAAGAAACGCATTCTCAAAGTCGAAGCTACTTGAAGCTTGCGTTAGTTTCTTTTTAGATAGCATATTTATCAAATATATATTAAATGTTGCAACAAATTTAGAGAAATCCGCTTATTTGCAACCTTTTGCTAATGCTCGTATCGCTGAACTCTCGAATAAATAACTCCAATATTCTGTATTGCAAAATGGTCTTTATTAGCTAACTTTGGGAGTAGTACAATTAACTTCACTTTAACTTTGCAACTGATAGCGTGTTTAAATCAAACTGATTACTGATTACTCAGCTTGCGCTGCTTTTATACTCTTCGTCGCTTCATTCGCATATTTCTACTAAAGTCTAAACGTTTCGCCTTATGCTGTATGTCCTGCTGGTAATTGAGCTACATATGTATATGAGTGTGCATGTGTGAGAAAAACTTCGGCTGCTGACTGCATCTGTGTGAGTTATCTCTTCGTTGCCTCGTATGTATGTGTGTAAATGATAAATGGTTTGGTGTACACAAGAGTGGCAGCTTGCTTTATTGTTGTTGTGCCTTTATTTATTTAGTATCAGCTTAATGATGCTAATATTCGTCACAATGTAATGTATTAAAACGCAAACTGTCGCTTTTTGAACTAGAGAAAATCTAGTTACTATCGAGCTAGTACTTATTTGCCATTTTAGGTCGCTAGCTACCGCATTCCCTACAGGACAAGTCCTGATGAAATCTTGCGTATAGAGCCAGGGCAAGCTCTTATCGGGTGTATGTCTCAACTGAAACTGTACGACATACCCAGGTTTTAACGGCACGCTTGCGATTATAGCATTTCCCCATCAGCAATTTCTGGAAGGTTTCACCTTTTCGTGCTAAGGTAGTAGCCAGTTTATATAGTACAAAAGTATTTGATTTGTCATGAAGGTTTGTACATGTTGGGTTTCTCCCGAAAGTGTACAAAGTTCGGTTCGGTTTAAAACATAAATTTCGGCAGGTACCTAACAAACACATGCATACATACATATGTAGGTACACATATTACAGGATTGGGCTTATTATACCTTTCATGAACATGAAATGGTAATTACTTTGGTCCGATGTTTGTAACGTTGAGAAATATAGAAGATAGACTCACCATTAAGTATACCGAATTGATCAGGGCGACGAACTGAGTGATATAGCCATGTCCGTCTGTCCGTCCGTCTGTCTGTTTGAAAGCAAACTAGTCCTTCAAATTTTGAGATATCTCAATGAAAATTTGACACATGGATGTATTTTTGTATTATATTAGACATTTGTCTGATCCGGTAGGATCGGACCACTATAACATATACATATCCCATACAACCGATCGTTCAGATAAGACGATTGTGGCCATTCCTGCCGCAATTAAGAAAGTATAAACGTGAAACTAGGTGATATATATTCTAATATATCATGGAAGATATCCTGAAAAAATCACTGTGATCGGAGCTATATATAGTTATATCCCATACAACCGATCGTTCAGACAGAAAGAGTTTTGGCCATTTCTCCCTTAATTTAGAAAGTATAAATATGAAACTCTGTGATATGTATTATAATATATCATAGAAGATTTTCTGAAAAAATAACTTTGATCGGAGCTTTATATAGTGTATATCCGATATAACCGATCGTTCAGATAGAAAGATTTTTGGCAATTTCTCCCTTAACTTCCAATATAAAAACGTTAAACTTGGTGATATTTATTCTAATATATCATAGAAGATTTTGTGAAAAAACCATTTCGATCGGAGCTATATATAATATATATCCATACAACCGATCGTTCAGATAGAACGATTTTTAGCCATTTCTTCCTTAATTTCCAATATAAAAACGATAAACTTGGTGATATTTATTCTAATATATCATAGAAGATTTTGTGAAAAAACCATTTCGATCGGAGCTATATATAATATATATCCCATACAACCGATCGTTCAGATAGAAAGATTTTTAGCCATTTCTTCCTTAATTTCCAATATAAAAACGCTAAACTTGGTGATATTTATTCTAATATATCATAGACGATTTCCTAAAAAATAGCTTTGATCGGAGTTATATATAATATATATCCTATACAACCGATCGTTCAGATAAGGGGGTTTTTTGCCATTTTTTATTTATATTTATCTTAAAAATCGTTTAGGTATGTACATCTGTTCACTATATATTTCTTATCTTATAATCCGATTATTTGGAGATTACGAACGGGATAAGATTATTGTTCAGCCCCATTCATGAAAGGTATGAAGTCTTCGGCACAGCCGAAGACAGTCCCGTCCTTACTTGTTTTACTTTGGTTTGAATTTTATGTTCACGCTACTAATGTGCAATTATAATTTGTTTACGTAACGCAAAAAATTAATTTAACCCATGTTTTTAGAAGGCTTTGAGTTGCTTTCACAAATTATAAAAAAAGTAGAAGCAAATTGATTTACTGTTATTAAAATATGATGAAGCAAACACAGCATGCGAGTGAGCTGGGCTCATGTGGTTCCACTTCACTACGCCAACCATTCAAAATGGTTTTTTGGAGTCGCGCAGCGCATTATTTATATGAGGATAACTGAACAAAGTAAATTTTAGAGGCGGCTACTGCAATCTGATTGTAAATTTACTTTGACTTTCACTTTGCTTGCTTGCTGCCTGGCGATTTCACTTACATCATCTACATTCTCGCATTCTACGTATGTAAATGTTTGGCATATCCTAAATGTAACCTTTTAACGTCAATTTTATGTAAATTATGTTGTTACGTCTTGTCTAACTGTGAATAAATATGTATATATGTATGTATGTAGGATTGTTGAAGTCGGGAGTTCAAAGGTGGCTAATTCAAAAACCAAAAGTTTTCAAGTACCAGATACACAGGCAGCTTTGGCTGCCACATTAAGTTCTTATTCAGTAAGCCATTTCTGATGCCACAAGAGTGGCGCTGAGTCGTAAGTAAATATTGGTATATCCTACCACGTATCTACTATTGTTCTTGTTTTTGTAAAGTGCAAATAATAATAATAAAGAGTACTTATTATTTGATTTATGCGTCTGTGTACTATTATGAGTAAGAAATATTACTTAAATACATAATATTTAGAAGAAAAAAAAGAAATTTACATATTGCAATATTTGCGGTAAAAGCAATAATAATAAGCGGCCTTTAGTGTTTGAATAAAAAGCAAACTATGTCTATATGCATATATTGACTTTAAAATTTTGAATGGAATTATTACGCTATTCCATACTATAATCAAATTAATAGCAGTGACGTACGCGGAGCTAGGGGGCGCGGCAAGATTAATGTTTTTTTTTAAAGTTAACAAGAATACATTTTTGAGTTATACTTCTTTAGGCGCGATGTGAAAAAATGACGAGAGTGAAATTTTAAGATGTGACACACAATTAGCAGGTTGTAACCTAAAATAAGAGTTTGAAAATGCAGTTCGTGTGGTTGTTTGCCATGAACTGTACCAGTGGCACTTTCACTACATCACATATATATACTCTGGCGAACGTTAGCATCGCTATACTGTTAGTAAATATCACAAAAACAAAAACAGCAAGCAGACACACTTATCTACATGTACACATTAAAACAAGCATCCACACTTATGTACAGGGGTGGGCGTTAGCTTAGCACCTGCTAAGCGACCATATACGTTATACGATGAGCAAGAGCACAACGATTACTTCGTCAAAATCAACGACGGCTCAATTAGTTTAATTTTGATGCTCGTGCAGTAAGAACGTGTCGCATGCGCTCTTAAAACAGAGTAACAGAGTACAACAGAATGCGTGTGACACGTGCTCACACTACAATCGCTGAAATCAAACTAAATAGATACTTGATTTTGCTTTCGTGCTAACTACGCATTCATGTATACTAACGCACTCTCAATTTGGTAACCGTGTCTATGTAGTGTTGTCCACCGCTGCTTATGTACAAAGCAACGAAGAATTTCCATACACACGAACAAAGCTTGAAG
>JARSSU010007406.1:0-24350 GCA_029619165.1 Eurosta solidaginis
CGGTGTTTAAATCTAAAATTCAAGACGGGACTTCGTTGAGGATATTATGAGAGAATTAGCGAGTGAAACAAGCATTAAAGAAAAGGAAGGCCAGGAAGAAACAATTGGTTTACAATACATTATGATAGAAAGAAAATGGAAGGACGTCTATCGTAGCAATTCAAAATTTCTAAGTAAGCATGAAAGTAGCAGCTGACAAAACTTTTTTGGACGAAGAAACGCCTAGCACGTCAACCAATCCAACTAGAGGGAGACCAACAAAACCCATAGAAGAGTGTTCTACCTGCACAAGGAAAAGGAAGCTGTCTGATACCACAAAAGCTATGGCCACGACTCATCTTTAAGAAGCACTGGCTATTAAATATAAAAAAGACGAAGAAAACGTGAAGTCTCATATAACAGAAGCAGTTGCGGCAGCAAGTCCATTGCGACTGACGAGGATCAAAACAGCTTTCCCACACCAGCAAATGCGCTACCTAGGAAATACACTCCCGAAGAAGCTTTGGCGCTGTTTATAGATATCGGTTTAACGAAGAAAAAATATATTATATTGCGTAAGTCATTATTGCAACTTAATGCCGATATTTTACCTGGATACAAAAAAAAATACTCAAGCCAAGAAAGAAGCAGTTCCTTTAAGTCCCAAAATAACCGAATTATCAGCTGAAATTGAGCTACAAACCTAATGGAACATACGTCTACACGACTCCTTCAAAATTTTACTGAAGAAAAGTTGGAATCACTGCCAAAGGAGCTAGCATCGATAACTAAGTGGGGCTGTGATGGATCATCAGGACAAAGCGCATATAAACAAAGAATAAATGTAGACGATGAAACAATTACAGATAGTAATATGTTTATGGCTTCTATTGTTCCATTACGACTAAAAAAAGAAGCTTCAGAATATTGGAAAAATCCACATCCGTCATCAACTATATTGTGCCGCCCGATATTATTTAAATACGAGAAGGAGTCTTGAAAATCTTGATGATGCAATAACTGACGAACTAAATTATGAATATGGAATCTCCTTTGCATGCTAGGATAAGATGTATGGAATTTGTTTTGAAGCTGGCTTATACACTACCACAACAAGGAGAAGTTTTCGACGACTATGCAAAATGTAAGGAGAAACAAAACAGGAGAAAAAAAATAATTCAGGATGCATTTTATAAAGAGATTGGCCTTAGGGTTGACTGTCCAAAGTATGGATACGGAAATACAAATGATGGTAACTCCTTAAGAAGATTTTTTGAAAACGATGAAGTGACTTCTCGCATAACAGGAGTTGATAGAGATATTATGAAAAGATTGGGAGTAATTTTAAATATTTTAAACTACCATGAACCAGTTAATGGACCCAAATTTGGAGAAAATGCATCTAAAACTACAGAGTTGCTGCGTCAAAAGTAACCTGATAAGAAACTTACACCAACGGTACATACAATTTTAGCACATGGAAAAGATTTAATAGAGTACCAGTGCTTACCATTAGAAGAATTGTCTGAAGAAGCTCAAGAATCTAAGAACAAGGACTACAAAAGATATAGATGTATGAACACCTGCAAAGTATCACTAGTTAGACAAAACGAAGACCTTTTCAACATGTTAGCTATCTCTTCTGATCCAGTTATATCACCTATGAGGTATGTAAGAACACAAAAAGATCTTACAGATGCGTATAGCTCAGAAATGGTTCCAGTGACGATGACTATGTTAAGATAAAATAAGTTTCTCACTTACAATGAAAAAGAGATTTACTAATCAATTTTGTTACTTTACTGAAAAATAGATATCTATTTATTTAGAATTAATTTAGTAATTTATAAATATATACTTTTCGTTATTGCATTGCTCTAAAGTTTATCAAATTTATTTTAAAGCTTAGGCATTTCGCCTTCAAACGAGTATTAAATTTTTATAGAAATCAATACGTCTATCGAGTTTGGTACAAATTGGTAAAGCGGGTTTACTAAGATCCAACGTTTTAGCATAAATGGGCAGTGCACTCCCTTTTTCCAAAATTCGTTGGCTGTTTAATCTTTAGCTCAAATAAAATTTCATTGAACCACTTTCAATAACTTTTAGTTATTAATAAAATACATATTTGGCTTGTAAATTACATGTAAAATTTTACGATGAATTTTGAAGCACCTTGTTATTGTGGCACCAAAAACGGACATTTGAGTTTTATAAGAGTATTGCCATTTAAAAGAAACAATACGTCTATCGATTTTGGTAGTTATTGATTACGTGACTACTTAGATACAACTTTATATCATAAGTGGGCAGCGCCACGCTATCTTATCAAAATCATTAGTTTATCTTATTTAATGCTTAAATACGTCATTATAAGACAAATCTCATTTTATTTTTTTTACTAAAAACATTTTGTTTTTTTGAAGCACCCTGTATCTGTGACATTCTGATCTTTCACACAATAAAACTTCAAATAATTAGCTTTCATTTGCATTTAAAATACCTTCATTGGTTCAAAATTTATGATTTTTGCAAAGAAAAAACTCAAAGGCGTCACTGTGCGACGGCGTGACGGCATGTTGTGCATCTTCTTAAACCAGTACCGTTCAAAATGTGCAGAGACCAAATAGGTCAAACTTAAGCCGGAGTCATTGGTGCCGTATGTCGTATCGCTGTATCCGTATCCCTAACGTAATCAGCTGTTTATCGTTACGACGGTAAACCAAAACCCAATTGGTTGGCTACGATACGGTTACGACCTTAGCGGCACCAATAATCGATTGCATTGATTCTCATAAGGTTGGTCGAATCAGCTGTTAAAAGGTTACCGATACGGTTACCGATAAAGCACCAATGTCTCCAGCTTAAAGCTAACAGAATGAGCTACAATCGAAGGTGCCTGAAGTTGCGTAGAAGCCTACGCCTTTTTTATGTCTTGCATAAAGTGCCCTTATGTGACTAGTACCGGCTGTCTTAAAGCCGCTAACAAAAAAAAATGTACCATAAAATTGCTGACACCGGAAGGTATCGGTTTATTTCAAAACTCTAAATAGATAAAAAATTTAAATTTTTTCTATGTATCCGTTCTAATTCACTCAACTTTTTTTTATCATCTAACGTGCGTTGATTTGTGGTTATCCTTCCAACAGCTTTTAACTTTCTTGCTTTTTTAAACAATTTCAAATGATGTAATTGGTTTTATTTTCATTTTAATACATTCATTCACTTTAATACATTTACTTCCATAACTTCCTCCTTCACGTTTTTTGTACTCAAATCATATTTTTCCCCTTTTTTGGAAAAACCTTACGCTTACAAAATATTCCTGAATATAATAGTACATTGTTCTTTACCGCTTGTGCAATCACTGTGTAATATTTGTTTTCTAAGCTATTTGTTTAAAAATTGTTTCCTCTTGTTTTTCAACTCACGGTGCAGCGAAAACTTAGAAAGCTCCATCGCTGAATACTCTAATAGTTAAATTAGAATAGACAACAATCTCTTACAGCAATTTACCCATTATGAGGTAAAACACACACACTTCCAGAAATAATAATTAAGTTAGGTTAGGTTGAATGGGCCGGTCTGTGCGGACCTCAAATAGACTGAATGAGTCCATAGCGATACCAAAAGTTTGTTAAACGACCAAACTGAAAAACCCTATCAAAACCTGGACCAATGTTACATAATAACTGTCTTCTCTTGTCAATTACAAGAAACTTTCTAGGACCTATGCCGCTTGCTGCTTCTATATCTGATAGCTGGATCACTCCTAAAAGCTGGCTTCTTAGATTGAGCGCTGAGGACACGAGCACAATCGATCGTTTCCTCCTCCAACGCACATTTACTATATCTGATATCACTGACTATGAAAGCATGATAAGACAGAAGGCAGCCGCCGTGGTGTGGTGGAGCGTGCTCCGCCTACCACACCGAAGATCCTGTGTTTGATTTCCAGTTAAAGAAACGGCAAAATTTAAAAACAAGTTTTTTCCATTAGAAAAAAGTTTTTTCTAAGCGGTGTCGCCCGTCGCCAGTGATCTGACATGAAAAACTGCTCAGTGAAAACTTGTCTGCCTTGCAGATGCCGTTCGGAGTCGGCATAAAACAGGTATGTCTCGTCCCGCCAACTTGTACGAAAAGTTAAAAAAAGGAGCACGACGCTAGTACCTTAATGATGCTAATTTCCGGAATGTCAGAATGTCTTTTATCGCTTTAGAAGAAGAGGCACTAACTTTAGGCCTGTGACGGTTCGGTAGTTAGTTCATAGTTTGTTTTTATTTTATACTTCGTTGTTTAGTTTATGTAAGTAATCACGATTCGCAATTTCTTATCTTTTGAAAACCAATTTATACCGATAATACTTCCATCATAAGCTTATACATATATTTATGTTATACGTGTTTCTTCTTTACGGATTTTGCTCTTTTTTCGAAAACTCATAGACGACTTCACTGATAAGACAATTTTGATACAAAAATTATGTAAAATTAAAAAAACTTGTCCAATTGTAGTAATTCTATGCAAACTTGTAATGTAGACCAAATAAATCTCACTCTCGTATCGCGAACACACAAGTATTAAACGAATTTATTAAAATATCAAGTGAATGTGTAAATAGAAACTTGTATTTTTCTTATGGAAGCGCGAATTCTTTACTCGATACGTCCAAATTGAACCATTTATGCTGAGAAACTAACGAAATGTTTGCAAAACCGTAAATTCTCTTCAGGTGGATTGATTAATTTTAGTTCAATACCATATCAGTAGCCCAAAGCATACCGTTATCAATTTTGCCAATTATTACACAATTCAACAAATTCCGAACAAAATATGGAACCGCAGCATTTCAAAAATACATTTTCTTGATGAAAGACAACTAGTTTAGATTATGTTACGAGCTCTGCCCCCTCCTTTAGATACCTAGAAAATTAAACCGTTGCATCAAGCGAACTTTGTCTTAGACCTAGTTTACATATAACGACATCTTCATTTTCGTACCAAACCCGTAAGCAGTAATTAAATAAATAGATTCTCCATATAAATTTTTCCCAAAGATAAACGGTTAAAGTGAAACTCCATAGCATGCGAAGACGTGCGTTTGACAGTTGAGTTAAATACATATTGTAACGAATTTAGGGAATTTCGCTTATTCCAACCCTTCTGCTAGCGTTCGAATCGCTAAACTGTTAATAAATAACTCCAATATTCAATAATGCAAAATGGTCTTTATTAGACTACTTTGAGAGTACTTCACAATAACACTTATACTTCACAACCAATAGCATGCTTAAATCAAAACTGCTTAGTCATGCCTCAGCTTGTGCTGCTTTTATACTCTCGGTTTCCTCGTTCATCCATTTCTTCTAAGGTCTAGTAATTTCGTGAACTTCATGCTTGGTTACCAGCTAATACATGTATATTTGTAGTTTGTATTCATATGCGTGTGCATATGTGAGTACTACTTCGGCTGATGATGACATGCGTTTGTGAGTATCTCTCTGCTGCCTTGTATGTATGTGTATAATTGACGATTGATTTGTTATGTACGTACGAATGGCTGCTTAGTATCGGCTTAGTTATGGTAGTGTCGCTTATAAATAAATAAATGTAAGGCGCGATAACCTCCGAAGAGATTTTAGGCCGAGCTTCTCTTCCAATTTGCGTCGTGCTCCTTTTTAATTTTTCATACAAATTAGCGGGACGGGACCTACTTGTTTTATGCCGACTCCGAACGGCTTCTGCGAGGCAGATGAATTTTCACTGAGAGCTTTTCATGGCAGAAATACACTCGGAGTGCTTGCCAAACACTGCCGAGGGGCTTAATGATGATAATATGCGTCACACTGCCCTCCACCTAAGTTTGATCGTCCCGATCAGACAAATTTCCTGATCTAAACGCTGCTAGCCTCTCCAAATTAACCACCCTTCTATTTCGTAGTTTGCCATTGGTTTGTATGCGGTAGATGGTATCACTGATCCATTATATAGCAGTACCAAATCTCCCTCCAGTAAACCTTCCGAATTATTGTTCTTGTCGTACCTATGTTTCATCCTACTACTCATTATCCTGGACCGTTGCTTAACACTCTGTTGTTTGGCCAATGAAATACTTCGCAGAGCTTTATCTTGACGGATTGACTTTGCATCATCAGTATCGTCTTGCTGGTTCACAACAGTAGTACGCCCTGGCTTGAAACCACCCTTGCATTCTTTCTGGGAAATTCTTTCCTTTGTTTTAGTGCGTCCATTTGGGGTTGTCAATGCCAGTGTTTCTCTCGCAGGTATCTTTGATTTTGCTTTGTTTGGCCCATCCGTTCCATCAACCTTTGCCCGATCTACTGCCTTTTACTTTGGTGGTCTTTGTGGAATCGCCTGCACCAGCACTCGCTTGCTGCTGAGCCCTTTTTCCAAACTAAATTTGAGTGGTACGTCCTGGTTCTTATAGCGCATATTCCTTCTTTGCATGTCCATCCTGATGCCATGGTCAACTAAGAAGTCCACTCCCAATATGACTTCATCAACTATCTTTGCCACAACGAATTTGTGTAGAACCGTGACTTTTCCATTTAAGACTTCACATATCACTTCTCCCTGGACTTGGTTATACTCGCCAGTGACCGTACGCAACCTTACTCTCCTGTTGACCAAATCAGATCGGATTAAGGAATGAGATGCAGTCAGTACACGTTCTTTGCCATCCACATTTACTTTTACGGTAAGACTACTCGACATTCAATAGCTGGAGCTAGCTCTCGATCTCTACATCTGACTCGCTCTTGTTTATCTCCTCAAGCTTTGTTCTTAAGACCACCTATGCTGTTGATACCACTAGGATCAAGATCGCAATGACGTGCAATGTGAGCTGGCTTCCCGCATTTGATAACTCTTTCACTTCGCTTTTGCGATCCTTGCAGCTCCTCCAATATTGTGTTCACCCAGTCTGGCCTTTCTTTGAACGCTGGCTTACACAGAAGCGATGCTGTTTCCTGAATCAGAGCATGTGATACCGTTTCTGTGAATGTACGTTTTGGGTTGCCGTATGTCTCTCGCTTCGTTTCGATATCCCGTATTCCATTAATAACGCTCTGGATTTTTACCCTTTCGGTGTATTCCACGGGTACCTCTGCATTCGCTAAATGTGCCAGCCTTTCAACATCCAACGCAAACTCTTGCAATGTTTCACCAGGCCTCTGGAAGCGGTTCAGTAACTCCATTTGGTATATCTGTCTCCTATGCTCGATTCCGTATCGCCTCTGTAGAGCGCTCATCAATGTTTCGTAGTTGATCCGCTCTCCCTCGGGAATAGTCTGTAGGATTTCAGCAGCAGATGCTTTCAATGCCACGAATTGTGCAGCAACTTTATCTTCAGCACTCCAGTTGTTCACTGCTGCGGTCTTCTCAAATTGAAGCTTTAATACCTGGAAAGGAACAGACCCGTCAAAAGATGAAGTTTTTTCCTTCGCATTGCTTGCTGAAACAGCTGGGCGATTTAGTTGCAGCTCCTGTATATGACCTCTCAATGTTTCAACCTCCATATCGATTTTGTCCTCGAGTTGTAAATCCTGTGCCACCAGCTTCAATGATACCCTTATCTCCTGTGCCTACATCTGCGAGGATAAGCGGTCCTCTTGTGCTTTCAACTGTTCAGCCAACTGAGATGTCATATATGTCTTCTGTTCTTCCAGTTGTGATGCCATATATGTTTTCTGTTCTTCCAGTTGAGATAACATTTGGGCTTCAATCTTGGATGTTAAACGTGTCTCCTGCAATTCCAGTTGGTACTGGGCACTGCCTTCAGGCGTCACATACTTTTAAATAAGGCTTGGTCATGGATAGCAGATGTAGGAAGTGCGGGTTGGTTGCCAGGCTAAGACCCCAGCTATTGGAAGTGATACAACTGTCAGATTGGGAAGCAGCAAGTGGCATAGGTCCTATAAAGCTTATAGTATTTGCTAAAAGAACGGAGTTATTTTATACCGCTTTTAATAGGGCTTTCCAGTTTGTTTCTTAAGCAAACTTTTGATAACACTTTGGACTGATTCGGTTAATGTGAGGTCCTCACGGAACGGCCGGTTCAACCTTACTTAACCTAGCTTCTAAACTGTGTTTACTTGTGTTATTTTTATTATTTTGGATGCGATACTATCTTAAAATTTATGCGCTATTATCGGCCGTTATTAACTTTGGCTACTGAATACAGTGCGCCTTCTCTTCCCACAAAATAATTTAATTACTTTATTTATGTCATACAAATCCAACTGATTGTTCTATGGTGGTGTCACCACTTGATTTATATTCACATGGATTATTATTGATATGCATAGATGGGCCTGATAAAAACTTAATATCAAGAGTTTTTTACATCTGCAATTTTATATTGTCGGTACTTCTTAAGTTATCTAAGATTTTAATACCTGTGCTTTAACTACTGTTTCTATGATGGCTTTATTGACAGTTATTATTAGTCAGTTTAAATCCTTTACTAATTTCTATGTACACACTTCTAATATGTTTGTTTCTACCATGGTCTATTTGTTTAAGTAGTTTATTTGGTCTTAAAATATTGAACATAAAGCACATACTAACATTCATACAGGAGCGGATACAGAAATTGATTTCAACATAACCTTATAAAATAAATCGAAAAAAAAATAAAATTAAGCTACAGTCTTTCTAACCGCCTTCTGGGATACGTCTTCATTAATGATCCTCGTGTTCCAATGAAACATGAACCAGATACGGATAGAGGGCCAATTAATGGTGACTTATAACCATAACCAGATAAAACAGGTGATCGAACCAACCTTTTGGAAATCAATGTAATCGATTAATGGTGCCATACCATAACGCAAAACCCTGCAAAAATTGTTGGATTACGTGTTCCATTTTCTTCATGTTGTAGTACTCTAACAATACTCCTTTGCAATGCGTTTGCGATCAGCCGATCATTGCTCGTTTTTTAACGACCGTGATCACAACACGATGGCGATCGAACAGAGTTGCCAAAAGTAAAATATTGCATACAAATAACTGATAATAAAATTTTACTTTGGCAACTCTGATAAAATGCAACAGCGCACTGGTTTTATGTATACATACTATAGTATAGAGAAATATTAGTTTCTTTATTCACGCAAATGCTAAATAACATAAAAATATTCGTAGTATAAAATATAAAAGTTGTATTGCCCCTCTTCATTTACTTTCATTTTAAATTAAATTCACTCCGATAATTCTTTCCGACAACACAATTCCTCTTTAGTATTTTGGCATATGATTCTCTGTGGGTGCTCCATGGAGTACTTCAGTGAAAGTACTTTGGAAAGTACTCTCACGTATGTACTCTATGGAATACTCACAAACAAAGCGAGAGTGGGATCACCTACTCCTCTCCTAGGACATCGCAATGTTAATTGGAGCATATTTTTTGTATGAATACAGATTAGATTTGGAGCAGTTCTATACTCCCAAGGGAGTATTCCTTACATTATTTATAGAGTACTCGCGTTTTTTGAAGGGAAGCCATAACCATACCATAGCCAACCAATTGGTTTTTGGTTTCTCGCCATATCCATAACCTAAAAATATTTGAGTTTGGTGAATTTAATAACTTTTTGCAGATTTTATTCATTGTTTTGGATACGTTATGACTAAGAGACTTATTTTTTGTGGAATATGTTTGTAATTTTTTGCGTTTTCTTCATTTTTATGATTTTTAGGTTAAGGCACCATTAATCGATCACATTGGAGATGGTTATGGATATGGGTATAGTTACGACTATGGCGTTAGGGTTAATGAAGTTTAATTGGCCCTTTAATATGCAAATGCAACAACAATGTGAACCACATGGATCACATTGTTGTTTCATTTGCATGTTAAATCTCCTTCCATCCATCCGTATCTGGTTGACGTTTCATTGGAACACAAGGGATGTTATCATTCCCTGCGTTGCAATGAGCAGCGATCCAGATCCAGAAAACTTAACATTTAACATGCAAACTGATCCATATGAATCACATTGTTGTTGCATTGGCAAATTTTTATCGGGATCTGGATCAATGTCCATTTGAACGCAGGGATTGTGTACAAAACAAGTGTGAAGCGGCAGTTACTCACAAACGTACGTACCAAAATCGTGTCAGCTGACACGACCTATCTTTTGAGTGTGCAATGTAAACGAAAACTCACCGACGGTCAACGCACGTACGTACGTAGCCCGGAACGTAGAAATCAAAACAATTTTGATTTTTTCCGTAAGGACGTGTCAGCTCATCGCTCTCTCACAAGACAGAGCTGCCTATTAAACATTTGGTGTGCTATGTTTGGACCAATTGCAGTTATTATACAAAAAGACCTAATGATTGTTTAAATTTTTGTTGAATTATCCTAAAATTATTATATAAAATTGGAGGTTACAAATAAATGAACTACAAATTCTTATTCAGTATTTGTTTCTGCTATTTGCACAATGAAAAATTGTAATGTTGATGTTTGCATAAGCATGCATGCAAACCGGTCAATGGCAACAGTGCTTTGCTGTAAACAATACACACACAAATATGTTATGTACACAGCCGCACACATTGATTCCTACGGGCTTGAGAGTTCGGTCAAACGTGTTTCGTACGGCAAACGTCCGTACGTACGGCACACGTCGGTGGGTAACTGCCGCTTGATACCTTATCCGTCTCTGCCAGACAGGATATTGCGGCCGGTTATCTTCGGCGGGTGATGTAAAGAGACGCAGGATACGATCACGATAGTATCTTTAATAATCAGGTGATCGTGTCTTTTTCTTATTTTGGCGTCTATGCTTAAGATATCACATTTGTCTTATCCACAATGCTTACTATATCGAATATCTTTCATTAATTCATTAATGTATTTGATTTAAATCCATCTAGCTAGGCATCACTTCGTAGAGATGCTACATTGTCACCTCGTTGATTTGAAATGGTCTGAGAAATTTCCTACCAGTTTTCACGGATCGGGTGATATCACGAATCACAGCTCCGAATAAACATTCCGTTCATTTACATTAAATCAGTAATTAAATACCATTTATAGTGGTGATGATGGGACACAAGTTTGCAGATCCATTACTTAAATGGCACATACATGACAAATGTTTAAGAATTAGGAGGTGATAACCTTTAAAGTTTCTCTTGTAGCCATACATCACTTCCAATTGTTGTCGACATACTTTTTATGCTACTAAGTATATGTATATATTAGACCGTTTCAATATCTGTGATGTGTAAACACCTTTGCTCGCGCTATGTGGGAATCCTGAGTGGTAACCTATGTGGAGGATATATGTACAATGTAAATGCATGCGTAGTATGACTGCTGAGTGGAATATCCTCCTATCTCCCGTTTCGAAAGCGCACTATCACAGAAAACTTTTGAACAACGCTCTATTTTATAATTTGTTTCAAAAACGAATTCGGTTGAAGAACGCCCTATCTCAGATTTTGTTTCAAAAACGCTCTATGTGAGCAAAACTTCAATATATTTTGACATTATCATGGGTGTTTGTGAAAAGATTCGGAGATAGGGCGTTTTTATACTCAGTTGAGCAGAGCTGAGATAGGGCGTTTTCTAAGCAACAGCCGAGAAGGTTATATTCCATCGTCAAAAAATTATCGATATGTGAGCGATTTCTTATCGTACTTTCACCAATTTTTTATTGTAGTGTATCAATAAGTTATCAATTATTTACCGAAAAGTTATAAATATACATATTTTAGATTTGTCATTGAAGTGTTACCAATTTTTTATCGGCGTGTTATGAAAACGTTATCGACTTCGTTATCAAAAATGTATCGATTTCTTATCAAAATGTTAACAGTTTGTTATCGGTATGTTGTCGATTTGTTAACGACGACTCTTCGGCGTGTTAAGATACAGATACCTATGCAACTTTAATAAAAAATCGATGACAAGCCGATTTTTATTGGTTCCTTAATAAGAAGCCGATGACTTGGCAATAACAAGCAGATTATAAACCGATGAGTCGCCGATTATTTGTTGTCGATTAAAAAACCATATGAGTTGTTACAAATAAGAAGCCGACGAAGCTCTTCTACACCTGTATGTTTACACATCGAATTTCACGAGTACTTGGTACTCACGGTTTTTTTTTAACGAAAAAAAGGTCTAATGTTTATCATATCTGGGCAGATTGCATCAAATTTTTGGTGCCCTAGCAATCAACTACCACTAAAGTTTGAGTATAGATAATTTTAAGCTAAAACTGTGTACATGAGTAATTGTGAAAATTCGATTCGGATGTGGACCCTAAATTTTTTATTAATATTGGAAATTTCAATAATGCAATTATAATAATGAAAAACACTGAAGTAACACTGTGCAAGTTAAAAATGTATGCAGAGGATTTAATGCTTCGAGCACAAGTAAAGTTTTATAGAAGGCTGTTGATGATTTTTCCGAAGGGTAAGAGTGTATTATTTTGGAACGCTTTTCCGTCATCCCATGCCCATCTCGGTTTGGAACAGACCGGTTTCGGCCTTGTGCCATCTTCAGTGTTAAATTTAGTTCTATACCTATCGGTACCGATGACGATTTGAGGTATTTGATTTGAAAATTTTGTATTTTCCTTTTTTATTATTCAATTTATTTACAAAATTTCATCCGAGATGCGTCCTGCAATCTTATTGACAAAAATGTTAACATTACAATAGAATTTCAAGTACATATATCTTAAAAATTAGAGTTACATACACACAAAAAGTGTAATTTTGCCTTTCAAATGCTTTTTTAATAATATTGGGCCGAACGAATATACAAAATATGATAAATCTTACCACAGTGTACGTTTTGATGGCGAAGCTTTGCCCAATAGCGGGTATCTAATCAACAATAAACTTGCCCGACCGCACTGTGCCCAACTATGATAAATACACGCTGATACATCCAACAGATGCATCAACAAAACTAGGTAAGCTCGTTAACCAAAAAAAAGCATTGTTTTTGTTTATTGGCCCAAATAAACAGAGCAAATAAAATATTTGTACTACGTTAGTTGAGTGCCATCTTCAGCTAGGCCATTCCGAATGCTGTAAACAGCAATATAACATACATAAATATTTTATGAATTTCCAGAGAGCGAACAGAGATAGCAGCGCAAAGCAATAAATAAAGTTATTATTATGATTTTTTGTCTTACCTGGTGTTTATATTTTACATTAACTACATAAGCAGCTTCTAAAGGGTGGTTCATATAGTCTTTGCTCTTGAATATGAAAAAATAAAGGCTTAAGTACCAAGTACTCATGAAGTTCGATATGTTAACAATAAATAAAATTTCCACTACGCATACCCAAAAAAATAATTTTCGAGCCTGCGAAATTTAATTTTTTTGACTTTTTCTCGACTTTGATTTTTAAGGTTTTTTCATGAACTACTAAAAAATTTTCATTTGATTGTAAAATTTTCATGTATACCCTGTCCATGTCCACTAAAAACGTTGTCGATAACAGTGGGTCATGAAAAAAACCTTAAAAATCAAAGTCGAAAAAAAGTAAAAAAAAATAAATTTCGCAGGCTCGAAAATTATTTTTTTGGGTATGCGTAGTGGACATTTTTTTCCTGCGCTCAAAACCTATCGAAAAATCGATGGCGCGATATCGGTTAACTTTCGTTCATACAAATCGACCCACCCTAATGTATATAGCTGTGTTACAGATGTTTCAACAGTTTCATTGTGAAGTTTTATCGGTATCATAACAAACCTATGGTCGTTGTTAACAAATCGGTAACACGCCGTTAAAAACTTGGTAATAAAAAACTTCGTAAAAAATAACTTTTCGATATCAACTTGATAACTTCTTGAAAAAATTCGATAATTGTTTGATAGGTTAGATTAGGGTGGCCACCGGTGCGAGCACCAGTGCAATAAGGCCCATAAAGGTCCCGGTGTGATACCACGTTGATCTCTCCCCTACTCAAAACAACAGATCGATTCAGCAAAAAAGTCAGGAATTTCTTAGGTTTCAACTTAGCCAGATCGCCAAAGAAGGGAGATCCCAGAGATTTCTTCCTCTTGTGCCAAAGCGCAGGACCATCGCACAGAAAATGCTTGACTGTTTCTATCTCCCCTTCGCCTTTGCAGCTCCTGCAGTAATCATTATAGGGAGCACCCAGCCGTTGTGCATGCCTCCCGATTGCTATGTGGCCGGTTATAAGTCCAACCACCAAAGATATCTCCCCCCTTCCAAGAAGGAGACTTGTCGTGCGTATCGCGTTTGATAAAAATCCGACAACTTTTCGATAGCAAATCGATAACGTTTAGTTGACATATCAATAACAAGCACCGCTGACAAATCGATACTTTATCGTTAAAAAATCGATAACTTACTGATGAATAATCGATAGTAAAGAGATAACAAGCCGGTCACTCGCCTTCAAAATATCAGTAACTCATTGATAACCATTCCCAGCCAGCATTTTTTGAAAATTTTGATCAAAAAATATTCAAATATCATACCCTAAGATGATTAAAAACGTTCAAATTTAAAAGCATTTTCTGTTCGAATATTAGCGTATCGTCGGGAGAAAAATGTACCATAAATGTGATTATTCTTGAATAATCATTTATGATTCATATTTCGAAACGCTTTTTATTCATATTTGATATCATTGTAAAATTGAGCTTTAATTGTTTTACAGTAATATTTGACTGCTTTTCACAGTCATTTTCTGATCATATTCGTGAATATATTTCAATCGTTTTGGTTTAGATTTTTGACTCATTTTTGAATGCGATTATGATGCATTTATTCTTCATATCTCATTCAAAATAAGATACTACATAATAATCTTATTTCATCAGGGGAAGAAAGCATGCGGAAGTGAGCTATTTGAACCACGGGTCACTCGCATACAAACTTGACCGATATTCACCTGCGACTACAACATCCAACATCAGCTATGATCGTCAATATCTTAAATTACGATACGGTACGGGATGTTGAAGACATATCCAGGTACATATGTCAAGAGAGTTTCACTTACCTGGTCAAATAGCTCACAACTTTTGTATTGTCCAACTATTATGTATTATCTGGGAAGGTGGAGAAATGGTTGGGGAAATCTTCGGGCATGAGCAGCATTTGCATTAAATTGTCTTGAAGAATGTCTTAATAATAAAAATTTTATATACATATTTTTTCTGAACTTCATGATTGAAAAAATGTGTGTATGTGAAAAAAATAAGTTTTTCAATGAAAAGTAAAATTTTAACAAGTATAAAACTCATTATTCAGTTAACAAATATAGTCAGAAAAGATTCAGAAAGCTGAATTAAAAATGATTATAAATGTTTGATCACCTAAAGTAAACACATTTGATTCAAATATGATTCCAAAATGTGATTGAAAAACTATATTCAGTTTTTGTTCATCGAAAGGTGAGCATATTTGATTATTCTTTTTGTTGACTTTTATGAAATATTAAAATTTAATCATCAAAGGACTTCAAAAATGATTCCAAAACGTGATCGAAAAATGATTTTCAGTTTTTGATCATCAAAGGTATTCATATTTGATTATTTCTTTTGTTCAATTGTATGATAACTCATTATTTAGTCAGAAAGAAGAATCAAATTGTATTTATATGTAGGGAAATTCAAAATTTAATCATCTAAATGCCGTGTGGGATTGTTATTGCTGGCACTTCAATAGAAATAATAACTCATCTATAGCTCGCCGATAACAACCTGTCAATAATGTGACCGGTTTCCGACGAATATCACAAAAATGTAGACCTTGTGAACTTTACAACTAGTCTTATCGGGACATAATATCCCACCGAAAAACCATTTTGGGATTATATATCCCAGGATTTATGTTTATTTTATATATTAGACCTATTTAGTTATTTTCTGGAGAAATTACGTGGTCCCAGCTTAAAAAAAAATCCGTGGCGAAAGGGTAAGATCAGGTTTGCAATGCCTTACTGAGGATTCCTGGCTGAAGGTCATGAATATCTTGATCGATAATTGCCTTAAGATATCGCACCATTAATTAATTGTTCTTCTATGGGTATAATGGTATCCGTTACTATCTTCCTTAATCGCTCCTAATGCTTGGTTTTCTCTAGGTCAAATTTGACCACAACCTTGGTCATGTCAATAAAAACGGCGTGTCATACAACGTCAAATGCGTTTGCCGTTATTTTTAACTACAAACTGACAATTAAATTGACCAATACGTGAACACGGCTAATGCCCACAGGTATGGCAAAATTGACATTCAAATTTCATTTCTTGGCGATTTTTTTTCGTGTGCCTACTGCCATTAATATAATAATTAATAAGTAATGCCACAGTGAATGCAGCAGCGAGAAATAATGAAACGGCTTGTGAGATAAATGATCACAAAATTTTAGCGACCTCGCACTGCCCTATAGCCTCCGAGTCAGTAATGTGACATAATGGAAACGCCTTTGACCCCAAGTGACCAGCGGGTTATTATCTTCTCACTGACCACGCTCCATGTTTCTGGTTCCTAGCTGCGGATGTTGTTGTTGTAGCGATAAGGACACTCCCCGAAGGCCCTGGGGAGTGTTATCGATGTTGATGATCCTTTGCCGGATGCAGATCCGGTACGTTCCAGTAACAAGCACCTAGATGTGGTCATTTCGCTTACTGAGGCTACCATTTGGCTCTATAGGTCCGTTGTGTTAGGTGACCCGGGCTAGGGTACAGATTTCTTGCCTTATCGTAGAAGTTCATAGCATTACAGTTACTGCGACCATTATATAATTTTCTGGGACATCTATTCAATTATTCAGTCGCATTGTTACTGTGACTAAAGCTATGTTTGAGTCTGTGATTGCTATTTTTGGTAAGCGTGTTTGGGAACGGGAAGCAGATACTGTCACAGTCAGTCACAGTTGTTCCTTCCAAGCTGTCGCTAAAACATACCGTGGTTTTTTAGTTTGGAAGAAGTCTGAGTCCTAGGAAAGTTCCGGGCAAAGCAACATGGAAAATTTAGAGACAAGTTTTTCAATTAGAAAAAAGGTTTTCTAAGCGGGGCACCCCTCGTCACTGATTTGGCAAACATTCCAAGTGTATTCATCGGTCTTGCAGATGCCGTTCGGTGTCGGCATAAAACATGTCGGTCGTCGTCCCGGCACTTTGTAGGAAAAATGAAAAGGAGCACGACGCAAATTGGAGAGAAGCTCGGCCTACATCTCTTCGGAGGTATATTGCGATAATTATTTATTATTTAATTGCCTCCCCTACTTGCACCAATGAAATTTTTATTTCTTACCAAGTCTTTTATCGCTGATAAGTGAAGATATTAGTAAACCGAGTATACAAATCGGTAGGTTACGAATTGGGAAGCCCAGGGATATGTATAACTTTGAAATTAAGATTTAATGGTAACAGCAGGTGATCGCCGCAGTTTTCGAAACTATTCATACCTGCTCATATGATTAAAAAAAGAATATATGGACCGCCCTATATATTGCGGCTTTGGCTATAGTATTCAGATTGGCTAAACCATTTTATACTCAGCTCACAGAGTATATTCACTTTGTTCGCATAACGGTAATCCGTAATGGCATAAACTAATCGAGATAGATACACTTCTATATATCAAAATGCCATGTCCGTCCGTCCGTCCGTAAACACGATAACTTCAGTAAATTTTGAGGTATCTTGATGAAATTTAGTATGTAGACTCCTGAGCGCTCATCTCAGATCGCTATTTAAAATGAACTAAATCGGACTACCGAAAAAGTACTATAATTTATTCCAAAGACGGATAAAGCGATGAAACTTGGTAGGTGGGTTGACGCATAATAGAAAATTTGTAAAATTTTGGACAATGGGCGTGGCACCGTCCACTTTTAAAAGAAAGTAATTAAAAAGTTGCAAGCTGTTATTTGGCAGTCATTGAAGATATCATGATGAAATTTGGCAGAAACGTTACTCCTATTACTATATGTGTGCTAAATAAAAATTAGGAAAATCGGATGACGAACACGCCCAATTTAAAAAAAATTTTTTTTAAAGTCAAATTTTAACAAAAAATTGAATATCTTTACAGTATATAAGTAAATTATGTCAACATTCAACTCCAGTAATGATATAGTGCAACAAAATACAAAAATAAAAGAAAATTTCAAAATAGGCGTGGCTCCACCCTTTTTCATTTAATTCGTCTAGAATACTTTTAATGCCATAAGTCGAACAAAAATTTACCAATCCTTGTGAAATTTGGCAGGGGCTCTATGACAATAACTATTTTCTGTGAAAATGGGCGAAATCTGTTGAAGCCACGCCCAGTTTTTATACACAGTCGACCGTCTGTCCTTCGGCTCGGCCGTTAGCACGATAACTTGAGCAAAAATCGATATATCTTTACTAAACTTAGTTCACGTACTTATCTTAACTCACTTTATCTTGGTATAAAAAATGGCCGAAATCGGACTATGACCACGCCCACCTTTTCGATATCGAAAATTATGAAAAATTTAAAAAAATGCCATAATTCTATATCAAATATGAAAAAAGGGATGAAGCATGATAATTGGATTGGTTTATTGACGCAAAATATAACTTTAGAAAAATCTTTGTAAAATGGGTGTGACACCTACCATATTAAGTAGAAGAAAATGAAAAAGTTCTGCAAGGCGAAATCCAAATCCCTTGGAATCATGACAGGAATACTGTTCTGTACATATATAAATAAATTAGCGGTACCCGACAGATGATGTTCTGGGTCTCCCTGGTCCACATTTTGGTCGATATCTCGAAAATGCCTCTACATATACAAGTTAGGGCTACTCCCTTTTAAAATACTCATTAACACCTTTCATTTGATTCCCATATCGTACAAACAAATTCTATTTACCCCTGGTCCACCTTTATGGCGATATCCCGAAATGGCGTCCAGCTATAGAACTATGACCCACTTCCTTTTAAAATACTCTTTCATACCTTCCATTTGATACCAATTTCATACAAACACATTCCAGGGTTACCCTAGGTTCATTTTCCTAAATGGTGATTTTCCCTTATTTTGTCTCCAAAGCTCTCAGCTGAGTATGTAATATTCGGTTACACCCGAACTTAGCCTTCCTTACTTGTTTATGTTTTATTTATGCGCTCACCACACGTGGGTTTCTTTTGACTGGTGATCATGAGCACTGCCGATCGTACATATGTACATACATATGTATCCGATCGCAGTCTGAACTCTGTGGGTTACCAAAAATATTTGGAAGACATTGCCAAATTGAAGAGAAGTTAGAAAAACCTACATAGTATTTGGGCCAAATTTATAGAAATGTCGCTCAACAGGCAACTGTCTGGCAATTCTGAACGGCGGCCAAACCAGTTGCTTGGGAGCAGCGAAATTAATTGAAATCGATGAAAGGTCGTGTGTAAGGGTAGGCAAGACAAGACAATTGAATGTATGGGAGCAGTAGTGGTGGTGGAATACAACTTTAGAAAAGTAGTTAAGAGTCATCTGGAGAGATATAGAGAAAACGCGCGTACATATGTACTTCAAAAGAGATTGTGGTAATAGGTTATCAACGCACATACACACCTGGTGTTGGGAAATTTGTATTAACCAGTTGACTTTGAGAGTTTTGCTTGGCGCAGCCGTAGAACATTTTTAGTTGTAAAGTGAATGGCGGTTTGGTTACATCAGCGTTTCTTCTTAAGCGGCGGTTATTTTACGATCGACGTGTCGTGAGAACAGTTAAATAGGAGAAAATTAAAATAACTTTTATGTGTTGAGAGTTGTGCGCGATTCATTCATTCCTTTTGGCACCTAATCATATAAACTTAAGTGATGCGCAAATCACAGCCATTGCTGAATCAACATAATGAAGCGGCTCGTTTGGGACTCAAAACTGAAGAAGGGGGCTCGGAAAGTTATTCTTCTGAATCCTCATTCAGCGGCGATTCCTATACGGATAGCAGTGATTTAGCCAATTGGGAAGAGTATGTCGCAGATGATGGTAAGCTTTTCTATGCAGAATATTTACCACAAGCACGTCGACCGCTACATGAGAAACGTATAGAGTTTGCGCGCAGTAGCTCATTGCGCATGGGTAAAAAGATAGCGCGTCGTCAACAGCAGCAACAACAACAACAGCAGCAGCAAAATTCTAACCAACAGCATGGCAAAACAACTAGTGGCAATCGTCAACAGACACCTGCGCAGTCACCCGCGCATGAGCACCGTTTCTCACACATTAGCAAATCACACGAAACGCCATGTTATAAGCAATTAGAATTGGTAATTACAGCAGCGGATCGTTTTCGCTTTGGACGACGTTCCACGGCAGTTGAGTCTATACTGGGCTTCCGTGCGGTGCCATTCCCAGATCAACCAGAGTGCTTGATGGTTGACAGCTTTGTGCATGATATGCCTACAATGCTGCAACAACAACAACAGCTACAGCAACAGCAACAACAATTACAGCAACAGCAATTTCTACAACAACAGCAATCTTCACAGCCATCAAACGACGACGAGCCGGCAGAAATTGAGCGTGGCGATTGGTTCAAGTCTTTGGATGACATCGATGTACGCACTAGCAATGTAGATGAGCTGCTCTTGCAGTTCGTTGAACCCACTAAAGTGTGCCTTAAATTTCAAGGTGTAGCGCGCCGCGATGCCAATAACGCGTCTGCGCATGCGCAAGCAAATGGTAATGTTGGCGCGGCGAGCGGCGCGAGTGAAATACAAAAAGTTGAAAATTTTGCTATGTTTTCGCAAATATTTGAGAAACTACAACTACGTGCGCTTAATGCCGAGGCTGCTGATAAGAATACAAGCGACGCGCCTACTGAAGCAAGTAGCGCTAGCGCCGACACTACACCAGCTGCTAATATTCTGCCATTTGCGTTACTCATACTACCACCCGAATGTTATCAGAGCGATCAACATAAAGATTCGCTCTATTATTATCCAGAAGATGTGCAAGTAAATTTTCTATATAAGGCACGCGGTAGCTTTTTAACGCTTAACGCGGTGCTTACAGAGGAGCTGCAAACGAAGCCGCTAATCTCGCGCTTACTGGTGAGCGGTGTGACATATTTTGTTTGTTATCGCACGTTAAATGGATTGCTGTTGCTATTCGCTTACGCTGCCGCTTATCACTCACTACCAGAGGCAGGCTTGCGCGCCGACGAATTGATGGGCTATATACGTTTCGCTTTTCCCACGCTCAATTTGGAACATTTCACTATCACAAATAGTAGTACGACAACGCAAGCGTTACGTAATTTTCTACACAATTTTTGCGCAATACAACGCGTGCGCATATTACGCGCGCATCAGCGACAATCGGTGCAATTTGAAGAGCTATTTAAAGAATCGCGCCATATGCCCCTGCCGAAGGAGGCGCAGTTGCGCATTTTTGATGCGCTGAGCGAAATGGAAGCGATGGACTATCGCAATTGGAATGATGAACCATTGAATACGCATCGTGAGTTCTTTATACATGGCAGCGCGTTGTATTATGATCATTATTTACTCGCTTCTCAAATGCCAATGGAAATGCGCACAAATGTGGAGCTCTTTCTGCGCTGTCGCGGCATATTCGATTTTATCGCCGAGCAAAGTGTTAAGGAGTTGTATGTGTGGGAGGAGGTCACCTTGGCACAGGCTGCGGGTCGCTATTTTCTTACGGTGTGCAGTCGCAGTCATTTGATTTTAGCTGTGATTTTGAAAATTTTTGACGCGCCCGACTTGTCGCCCAATGATGCTGTACCCCCATCACTATTTTATATCGAAGAAATTCAAGAAACACTCGATCATCTCATACAATGTGGCATTGAATCGCTGGCCATATTCTGGTCCATTTCCAATAAGCGTCCTGAAGTTTTAGACAAAATTGAGCAACCAGATGATGCGTGTACTGAGAAGGAATCACGCAAGCTTGAAAACTTTATAAAACAAAAATTATCTGCTGCAACAGCAGCAGCGACAGGCGGCGCTGGTGGTGGTGGCGCATCAAACACCGGCACTAACAATCAACGCACGCTCACCTACGATGAGGAAACGTATATGTGCTCATCACTAGGCGGCTCATCAATACACAGTCTCACACCCAGCGAGGATGATTCGAGTCGCAAACGTCTCACCAACGCCGCCACTACTAGCACCAGCACTAGCACTATCGGCGGCGGCACCAATAATGAAGACTCCGATAGCGGTGGCTCAGATTGGGATAACTTTTGTGAACAAAATCCGTTACATTACGGTTGCGACTCCGAAGTACAATCTCAAATGACCGAATCACTTTGGAAGGAAATCAATAATGTTGTACCAGTGAAAATATCTGCCGGCTGGAAGAATGCGGTCTTCTATTATGTTTATGTAGATAATACGAATGGTTCGGTATTTTGTCCACTTAAAGCGAACTCCGACTCGTTTCCGTTTCTTGCCGAAATGCGCAAAGCTTGCCATGCAATACGTGCCGTACTCCAAAATACAAAGCATTATCGTCGTCTATTGACGGAAGATAGTACGAAACCCGCTGCTAGTAAGAATATGTTGGCCATTAAGGAATATGGTATGACAATACAGGTACTCGAAGCAGTAGTGAGTGATGTTGCAGCGACGGGTGCGTCCACAACAGGTGCTAGTACAGAGTGTGAAAGCACGGTGAAAGGACAATTTGTGGTTGTTGGACGTTTATTCAATTCGCCTTTGAAGGAGGTGTACATTTGTCACAAACCCGATGTACCGCAAAATATGGTAGAGATGGCTTTTCGGCTTTCTTTCTTTTCTGTGGGTTGACGGATGGATATACTCAGTTGCAATACATATTTGAATAATTTTTTTGACTTGTTTGTACTTATTTATTTATTTTTTTAGTTTTTTTATTATACATATATGTTTGCAATGGCAGCATAAATTTTTAATAAATGCAAGAAGTCTTCAGTCCCAACTTTGGTGCGCGATAGACTTATTGAATTGTTACTTGAAATTTCAATGAGCCAACCTTATACCTCTGCTTTATGCTGTAGTTAACACGCTAGAGGTTCTCCTACTTTCATATTTGAGCCTGGTGTCACATTAGCATGGTCGCAGCATTCACGAACAGCGGCCCTTCTTTCACCACAGTCTCGACATTGGTGTGCTCACCAAGCAAAGAAGTATAGGAAACGAAGATGCCCCCTTCATATTTACTCCGACAACAGCACAGACCTAATCAGGTTTATTGTCTGGCTAACGATTGAGTTACCCGGCTAACTTATATGGCATTTTGAATGAAAGGGTTCCTTCACTGGTCCCGCCGCCCCAACATCGAGAATATATTCACCTTATGTCCTCATATAGAATGCTGCAAATAATCCAAATTTCCTTGCTGAAGAAACGGGATTTAGTTCGTCATCTGCACCGCCTTTATTACAGATTTCAACGATGATAAAAAAAGACTGCACAAACAACATAAGCAGATCAAGGACTTGCGCCTTCTGTGTTGGCACAGGGAAGCTTTGCTCAACTGTAAAAGCTTTGTCTAGTCCATTGCGCGGTTGTTCATTCGGCAACAATTCATGTCGGTAGACCAAGTCAAGCATTTACCTAATAAACAGGTGCAGAAGAAGATTTGGCATTCTTGAATGTGCGGGACTGCCCTAATCTGTTCTGTTTATCCAGTTGATTGTAAGTTCTTGGCGTTGATGTTATATACATCTTACCTCTGCCAACACTTCAACCTCTCCACGCACTGGGCGACTATTGAGAATCTAATCTCAAATAAAGATATTGCCCTGAGTCCGGCCTGACAGTCGCTGAATGGAAATTTTTTTTTCATTCGAGTAGCCTCGTTGCAGGTTGATTTCTCCACACAGGCTATTGGCAGCATCTTTGGCCTGGAAATGCTCGGAAACTTTTCCAGCGGTATAGACATGTTCGTGTACCATATGAGAGTGCGGTCCTGATGGACGGCTTCGACTCTGGAGGTGTCCTTACGTGGTTTTGTCTCCAATAGAGGTAAATCCATAACATAACGTTCTATTCGAAAGGGGGAGCTATCTGGTACTGTGAGGTTCACAGTAGAATTCAAATAGTGTTTATCCTGTGTCATCAAATTGATTGTTTTGGATGTGTTGGATGATCTTCGGCTTTGAATTTCCGTTGTCTCTGCCAGACGCATTATAGGTGACAACTCTAAGAATAAATGCCAATCAATGAAGTCTTATGGTGGAGGAACAGCCTCCACAAAAGTGTTTGAGGCAGTGACTGTACGTCATTATGGGATTTAGCACGATAGTTTTGTTAGGCAGGTCATGTAATGAAATTTTCAGTGGGAGTTCTACCAGCAGGTTAGGGGGTTAGAATATACCCGCCGTAGGTATGCCTGT
>JARSSU010007407.1:0-18070 GCA_029619165.1 Eurosta solidaginis
CCAATGAAACATAACAACAAGCCTCGGATAAATACACTCTCTATTGATGACGACCATGGCAAACGTTTGAAGGACAATGAATTGAGGGCATGCACCTGGAACGTCCGCTCCCTGAATGGGATTGGTGCAGATGCCCGGCTGCTTGATGTCCTCGTCAAAGCAAAATCTGACATCACCGCCATCCAAGAAATGCGTTGGACGAAGCAAGGAGAAAGAAGATCAAACATTTTGACATATATTGGAGTGGCCATGCGAATAAGCGCAGTTTCGGCGTGGGATTCGTGGTGGGAGAGAGACTTTGTGGCCAAGTGCTGGCGTTCACGCCTGTGGACGAGCGTCTCGCCGCTATTCGAATAAAAGCAAATTTTTTTAATATATCATTCATCTGCGCCCATGCACCGACAGAGGAGAAAGACGATGAGGTGAAAGACACTTTTTATGAACAATTAGAACGCACATACGAGCGCTGCCCCCGTCATGATATAAAAGTCGTGCTTGGCGACTTTAACGCCAGGGTGGGCAAAGAAGGTGTTTTTGGCCCTACAGTCGGAAAGTTCAGCCTACACAATGAAACTTCTCCTAACGGACTGAGGCTGATTGACTTTGCCGGTGCTCGAAACATGGTCATATCAAGCACGAGGTTCATGCATAAAAAGATACATCAAGCTACATGGCTGTCTCCTGATCGAAATACTCGCAATCAGATCGATCACGTTGTGATAGACGGACGGCATGCCTCCAGTGTTTTAGATGTGCGAACGATCCGAGGACTTAACATCGATTCGGACCATTATCTCGTTGCAGCCAAAATACGCACCCGCCTCAACGCGGCTAAAAACAAGGAACAAAAAACACAAGGAAAGCTAGACGTCGAAAAGCTTCAATCACAACAGACTGCCAATGATTTCGCAACTCGACTATCACACCTGCTCTCTGAGGGCACAACTCATCCTGAAGGAATACAGGAGCAGTGGGAGCATATCTCCAAAGCACTTCATACTGCCGCCGAGGAAAAAATTGGTTACCGGCGGCCACGAAAAAACAACTGTTATGATGAAGAATGCCGCGTTGCAACCGAAAGAAAAGACGCTGCCTACAGGGCTACGTTAAAAGCGAGCGCGACAAGAGGAGTGTGTGAACGCTATCGTGAGTTGAAAAGGGAAGCGAGACGCCTTTTCAGGAAGAAAAAAGCAGAAGCAGAAAGGCGTGAGTGCGAGGAGCTTGAGCTGCTAGCCACCAGGAATAACGCCCGAAAATTCTACCAAAAAATACGGCGACAGACGGAAGGTTTTAAGACCGGGGCAAACTCCTGTAGGAATGAAAACGGCGACCTTGTAACTGATGTCCAGAGAGTGCTTAGATTATGGAGGGAACACTTCTCTGCTCTCCTAAATAGAGGCAGCAATTCACCGCGCAGAGATGAAGAACCCGATCCCGCAATCGATGATGATGGAATATATGTCCCCCCGCCCGATTATGACGAAGTTAGAATAGCAATAACCAGATTGAAAAATAACAAGGCCGTGGCCGCTGATGGATTGCCTGCGGAGCTATTCAAGTTCGGCGGCGAGGAGTTGGTAAGGCGCATGCAGCAGCTTCTTAGCAAAATATGGGCGGACGAAAGCATGCCCGACGGTTGGAATCTAAGTGTTCTTTGCCCAGTCCACAAGAAGGGGGATACTGCAAAATGCACCAACTATCGTGGAATCAGCCTTCTTAATATCGCATATAAGGTCCTTTCAAGTGTATTGTGCGAAAGATTGAAGCCCACCGTGAACCGGCTGATTGGACCTTATCAGTGCGGCTTCAGACCTGGTAAATCTACCATCGACCAGATTTTCACAATGCGCCAAACCTTGGAAAAAACCCTTGAAAAGAGAATCGACACACATTACCTCTTCGTCGACTTTAAAGCCGCCTTCGACAGCACGAAAAGGAGCTGCCTATATGCCGCTATGTCTGAATTTGGTTTCCCGCAAAACTTATATGGCTGTGCAAAATGACGTTGAGCAACACCATCAGCTCAGTCAGAATTGGGAAGGACCTCTCCGAGCCGTTCGAAACTAAAAGAAGTTTCAGACAGGGTGACCCCCTATCGTGCGATTTCTTTAATTTGATGCTGGAGAAAATTATACTAGCTGCAGAACTTAACCGCACTAGAACAATATACTATAAAAGCGTGCAATTACTGGCATATGCTGATGACATTGATATCATCGGCCTAAACACCCGCGCTGTTAGTTCTGCTTACTCCAAGCTGGAAAAAGAAGCGGTAAAGATGGGTTTGATGGTGAATGAGGACAAAACGAAGTACCTGCTGTCATCGAGCAAAGAGTCAGCGCATATGCGCCTTGGCAACCACGCTACTGTTGGCAGCCATAATTTCGAAATAGTAAAAGACTTCATTTATTTGGGAACCAGCATCAACACTAGCAACAACATCAGCACTGAAATCCAGCGAAGAATCAATCTTGCCAATAAATGCTACTTTGGACTAGGTAGGCAATTGAAAAGTAAAGTCCTCTCTCGGCGAACGAAAATCATACTCTACAAGTCACTTATCGTACCCGTCCTGCTATATGGGACAGAAGCATGGACCATGACAACAGCAGATGAAGCGGCTTTGGGAGTGTTCGAGAGAAAAGTTCTTCGAAAGATTTATGGACCTCTACGCGTTGGCGATGGCGAGTACCGAAGAAGATTTAATGATGAGCTGTACGAGCTTTACGCAGACATCAACATAGTCCAGCGAATTAAAACGCAGCGGCTGCGCTGGCTAGGCCATGTTATGCGAATGAAAGATGATGCTCCGGCCAAGAAAGTGTTTCTATCGGAACCCGCCTATGGAAGCAGAGGTAGATGGGCGGCCCGCACTCCGTTGGAAGGACCAGGTGGAAAACGATTTAAACTCCCTTGGTGTGACCAATTGGCGCCGGTTGGCGGAGCGAAGGAGCGACTGGCGCGCCTTGTTGGACGGCCATAACCGTTTAGACGGTTAAGCGCCAATTAAGTAAGTAAGTCCTATCCCACTTAAAATTATGCGATAAAAACGTTGGCATTAACTGTTTAAAAAAAATTTTTTTTTGGTTTTTGAGACTTGTTTTGGTCGAAATCGAGTTTCTTCGTTTTCAAGGCTCCAAATTATTTTGCATGTATATGTTTCCATTGGACCCACCAATAAGTATACCAAAATGATCAGGGGACGAGCTGAGTTGATTTAGCTATGTCCGTCTGTCCGTCCGTCCGTCCGTCTGGTATACTTATTGATGGGTCTAACGTAAACATATACATACAAAATGATTTGGTGCCTTGAAAATGAAAAAAAATTGATTTCGACAAAAACAAGTCCCAAAAACCAAAAAAAATTTTTTTTTAAACTGTTAACGTTTTTACCGCATAACTTTAAGTGGGATAGGAACTATGAGACAAAAGCGTTTTCATCGGCAACACTTTTGCACGTTTCTGAAGAAACCCTTAAAAAAAATGGCGAAAAAATAAATCACCAAAACACTCCTCAAAACCCAAAAAATATTTTTTTTCAAAAAACTATTATCGCCAAAGTTTTTAGCGGACAATTCTGAGTCGGAAACGGTATATATGAAATCTTAAAATCAAATGAAAATTTTTTAAGTAGCTAATGAAAAAACCTTAAAAATCAAAGAAAAAAAGTCAAAAAACTCAAATTTTGCAGGCCCGAAAATTATTTTTTTGGGTATGCTTAGTGGAACTTTTTTTCCTGAGCCCAAAACCTATCGGAAAATTGATGGCGCGATATGGGTTAACTTTTGTCCATGCAAATCAACCAAGCTTAATATACAAACATTCCAACGTGTATGTTTGAATGTTATATGCCTTGAATCTCGAATTTGTAAATTTTTGTTTAGTTTTATTTCCAACGTAAAGACTACGCTAAACTTAATAAAATGAAAACTATAATCAGACTAACACAAGAAGATCTTCCTACAGATAATCCGCATGTGGCCATAACACCGACAGTGTGAATGAACCGCATAACCAGTGGAATAGAAAACCACTAACCACGCTCCTTAGGAGAGTTTGTGTTGGAAAAATTTTAATTTATGTATATGCTCATCCAGCTGCCAAAAAATAGGAATTTAAGCAGACTTAACTAGCATATTGTGCTTTGGCTCTTGCGATTCCCCTTTGAATAGTAGGAAAATAAAATGTATACGTGCATATATTAGGGCCATCCTTATACATAAAATAAACGATTTCTACGGTCTCACTCAACCCTTCGAAATGTAATGTGTAGGTCGAAAATATCGCATATACATTTTGGGCCAAACTGGGTGAAGCGTAGGAGGCAAAGTTGAGATTTCTCTATGTAGACACAAAAAATTTAAATCTTTATTTTTTTTTATTTTTAATACCCAATTTCGATATCAATATAGCTCACATTGCTCTGTATTAAAATTTGAACTTGAACTTCTTACTCTTAATCAGTTTTTATCGAGATCAAAATTTATATGATTTGGGAAAATTATAATATTATCGACTTCGGGTATTGAAAATCAATATATATAAATTTTTTGAATCTCCGTAAAGAAAAAAGTTGGCGGCCGCGGTAGTGTGGTGGTAGCGTCTCTTCGAAGATTATCCCTGCCTTATATAAATTTTGTTTTTTAAGAGAAAGCTGGCCCTGACCACTATCGGAAACCTCTAAACCGTCCTTATTCAGCACCAACATTTTTATGCCAGTTTTAGAAATTACCATCTGAAATGGCGATACTAGATAAAATTGTTTTTTCGATGTATAAGGATCTTCTTAATGTACATGCTATTTTTGGTAAAATTTGGATGTAGGAAAAATATTAGAAGGTAAGAGGGAGGTGTACTTTATAATTTTTAAAATATGGTTATACTTAAACTGACTCTAACTCAATCCATATGAAGCTCGCTGAAGACGTAAACCCAACTACTAATACTATCTTGTGCATATCCCAACAGCCGTTTGGTATCATCTGGTGTGGGAAAACTGTTATTTCCTATTCCCAAAGGCACTGGTGGTGCTATTAATCATCGGCAGTTGGGGCAAAGTATAATAGTGAATGAAATACGATACCGGGGAAGGGAAGAGGATGTGGATTGGAGGGCTTAGTCGAGGTAATGGGGGATAGTTTGAGGGGAGAGAGTTTGAAAAAAAAACAAGTAAGGAAGGCTAAGTTCGGGTGTAACCGAACATTACATACTCAGTTGAGAGCTATGGAGACAAGATAAGGAAAATCACCATGTAGGAAAATGAACCTAGGGTAAACCCTGGAATGTGGTTGTATGACATGTGTATAAAATGGAAGGTATTAAAGAGTATTTTAAGAGAGAGTAGGCCATAGTTCTATGGATGGACGCCATTTAGGGATATCGCCATAAAGGTGGACCAGGGCTGACTCTAGAATGTGTTTGTACGATATGGGTATCAAATGAAAGGTGATAATGAGTACTTTAAAAGGGAATGGGCTTTAGTTCTATAGGTGAACGCCTTTTCGAGAAATCGCCATAAGGTGGACCAGGGGTGACTCTAGAATATGTTTGTACGATATGGGTATCAAATGAAAGCTGTTAATGAATATTTTGAAAAGCAGTGATCCTTAGTTCCTTAGGTGGACGCCGTTTCGAGATATCGCCATAAAGGTGGACCAGGGGTGTCTCTAGTTGTACGATATGGGAATCAAATGAAAGGTGTTACTGAGCATTTTAAGAGGGAGTGGGCATTAGGTCTATAGGTGCACGCCTTTTCGAAATGTCGCCATTAGGGTGGGCCAGGGGTGACTCTAGAATGTGTTTGTATGATATGGGTATCAAATGAAAGATGGTAATGAGTATTTAAAAGGGAGTAATCCTTAGTTCTATAGGTGGACGCCTTTTTGAGATATCGCCATAAGGTGGACCAATGGTGACTCTAGAATGTTTTGTACGATATGGGTATCAAACGAAAGGTGCTACTGAGCATTTTAAGAGGAAGTGGTCATGAGGTCTATAGGTGGACGCCTTTTCGAGGTATCGTCATTAGGGTGGGCCAGGGGTGACTCTAGAATGTGTTTGTACGATATGGGTATCAAACGAAAGGTGTTACTGATCATTTTAAGATGGAGTGCGGCATTAGGTCCTATAGGTGGGACGCCTTTCGAGATATCGCCATTAGGGTGAGCCAGGGGTGACTCTAGAATGTTTGTACGATATGGGTATCAAACGAAAGGTGTTACTGAGCATTTTAAGAGGGTGTGGGCATTAGGTCTATAGGTGGACGCCTTTTCGAGATATCGCCATTAGGGTGGGAAAGGGGTGACTCTAGAATGCTTTTGTACGATATGGGTATCAAATGAAAGGTGGTAATGAGTATTTTAAAAGGGAGTAATCCTTAGTTCTATAGGTGGACGCCTTTTCGAGATATCGCCATAAACGTGGACCAAGGGTGACTCTAGAATGTTTGTACGATATGGATATCAAACGAAAGGTGTTACTGAGCATTTTAAGAGGGAGTGGGCATTAGGTCTATAGGTGGACGCCTTTTCGAGATATCGCCATTAGGGTGGGCCAGGGGTGACTCTAGAATGTTTGTACGATATGGGTATCAAACGAAAGGTGTTACTGAGCATTTTAAGAGGGAGTGGGCATTAGGTCTATAGGTGGACGCCTTTTCGAGATATCGCCATTAGGGTGGGCCAGGGTGACTCTAGAATGTGTTTGTACGATATGGGTATCAAATGAAAGGTGGTAATGAGTATTTTAAAAGGGAGTAATCCTTAGTTCTATAGGTGGACGCCTTTTCGAGATATCGCCATAAAGGTGGACCAAGGGTGACTCTACAAATGTTTGTACGATATGGGTATCAAACGAAAGGTGTTACTGAGCATTTTAAGAGGGAGTGGACATTAGGTATTATAGGTGGTCGCCTTTTCGAGATATCGCCATTAGGGTGGGCAGGGTGACTCTAGAATGTTTGTACGATATGGGTATCAAACGAAAGGTTTACTGAGCATTTTAAGAGGGAGTGGGCATTAGGTCTATAGGTGGACGCCTTTTCGAGATATCGCCATTAGGGTGGGCCAGGGTGATTCTAGAATGTGTTTGTACGATATGGATATCAAATTAAAGTATTAATGAGGTTTTTAAAGCGAGTGGCCCTTAGATGTATATGTGAAGGCATTCTCGCGATATCGACCAAAATGTGGGACCAGGTGATCCAGAAAATCATCTGTCGGGTACTGCTAATTTTATTTTATATATGCAATACCACTAACAGTATTCCTGCCAAGATTCCAAGGGCTGTTGATTTCGCCTTGTAGAACTTTTTCATTTTCTCTCTACTTAATATGGTAGGTGTCACACCCATTTTACACAAAGTTTTTTCCAAAGTTATATTTTGCGTCAATAAACCAATCCAGTTTACCATGTTTCATCCCTTTTTCGTACGTTGGTATAGAATTATGGCATTTTTTTCATTTTTCGTAATTTTCGACGTATCGATAAAGTGGGCGTGGTTTATGGTCGGATTTCGGCCATTTTTTTATACCAAGACAAAGTGAGTTCAGATAAGTACGTGGGCTAAGTTTAGTAAAGATATATCGGTTTTTGCTCAAGTTATTGTGTTAACGGCCGAGCGGAAGGACAGACGGTGGACTGTGTATAAAACTGGGCGTGGCTTCCACCGATTTCGCCCATTTTCACAGAGAACAGTTACCGTCACAGAATCTATGCTCCTACCAAATTTGAGAAGGATTGGTAAATTTTTGTTCGACTTATGGCATTAAAAGTATTCTAGACAAACTAATGAAAATGGGCGGAGCCACGCCCATTTTGAAATTTTCTTTTATTTTTGCATTTTGTTGCATCATATCATTACGGAGTTGAATTTTGACTTAATTTAATTATTATATACAGTAAAGATATAACTATTTTGTTAAAAATTTGAATTTAAAAATTTTTTTTAAAAAGTGGGCGTGTTCTTCATCCAATTTTGCTAATTTTATTTAGCGCATATATAGTAATTAGTAGTAACGTTCCTGCCAAATTTCATCATGATATCTTCACGACTGCCAAATTACAGCTTGCAAAACTTTTAAATTACCTTCTTGTAAAAGTGGGCGGTGCCACGCCCATTGTCCAAAATCTTACTAGTTTTCTATTCTGCGTCTCATAAATCCAACCCAACACCCCATCTACTTAATCATCCGTCTTCATCCGCGCTGTTTCTTTTCTTTTGTTTTTCCTTTAACCCATCCGACGCACTTGTCCCCTTCTTTTGTTGGCACATGGTGAATTAATTCGCGCATTTTTTTCGATTTTTTCTTTTTTTTCGAAAATTTTCGATATATCGTTCCGAAAAGGGGAAAAAAAACGTGGTTCGCGTGGTTTTTTATATTATTAGGTTAGTTCCGGCCTGCAGATACGTCAGTTCATTTTAAATTAGTAGCGATCTGAGTCATGAGCTACTCAGGACAGGGAAACCCTACACACGTCCAAAATTCATTTGCTTTCAACGGAAGTCAGAATTCACCTCAAAAAAAAAACATACAACTATTAAATTTACTCAAGTTTCAAGTTATCGTGTTTTTAACGGACGACGGCACCGGAACGGTAACGGACGCGGCGACGGGACGGGACAGGATACCAATCCTTGGCTCAATTCAAATAATTTTTTTAAATTCTTGGTTTTTTTTATTTTTTTTTTTGTTTTCTTTTTTTCGTAATCCTGAGTATTATTGATATATGGATATATAAAAAGAGCCGAGGGGGGGTGGGGGTTTTTCCGCGCCCTAGTACACCCCTTCTTTTTAACACTCTTCACTTTATCTCTATTTTGTTCTGTTCTTCTTCGATTTTGTTTTCAGATCAGATTTTCCCATGTTTATTCTAATATACTGTACCAACCAACCCAACAGTTTTATTTACCACCCACATCAATCACTAACCAAACTTGTTCATATACTCTGTGGTGAGCTCGCTCTCAAATGAGTATAAAAAAATTTTTAAATAAAAAAAAATAAAAAAAATCGAAAAAATTATGAGCTTAGGTTGACGACAAAAGCAGTCAAGGGAAAAAAACGACGTTGTTTCTCTTTTTGTTTTATGGACAAAAGAGACGTGTATAATTTCTTTCGTTCATTGAAATGAAAGGCAGATGGCAGTGAAGCGTCTAGAATCCCCCATGAAGAATTTGCAAAGGTCCTGCAGTTAAAAAAGGAGACAAGTATAGGGAGGAGTAAAAGGGGGAGGGAGAGTTTATGATTATCCCCTTCTCAAGGTGAATGATATGAAGAAGAGAAAACTATATTTAGAATGAGCAATTTCAGAAGATAGAAGAATTTAGAACAGAAAAATTAGGAGTATAGATTAATAAAAACTAAATGGGAAAAGAAAAGGAGGAAAGAAGAAGGCAAAGTATTACAGACAAAGGATGACGTACGAAAGAAATAACCGAAAAAGATTAAAATATGAAACAAAAAATGTAGCATAATAGTGATCACGAGCTATCTAATTTCCCTGAAGATAAAAACTATTAAGTTAAAGTACGCAATAAGAAAAACGTGACGAAAGAAACAGTTCACCGGACTAATCGAAGTAAGAGTAAAGCGCAAGTCGGAACTAGAGTTAAATCAGGAGAGTAAAAATCTAAGAGAACGGCATATCGAGCAAGGATCCAGAAGTATAACGGTAATATAAGTCAGATGCGAAGAGCAAGACAATTAGAACAGCAGAAGATATAGAGCAAATATGGAAGAGAAAGAGACAGACAGAGATACGAATATCGGACGCAGAATAAATTGATCACGAAGAGAGACTGAAATGCGGAATTTGTGAATGTGTCTTCTCAGTATCTTATTTCTCCCAACCAAACAAACAAAAAACCCCGAATTTTCAAACTTTTTTTTATGGTGTAATAGAATATGTGAGACATTAGGCGTTCCTTTTTTAAAACCCTCTTTTTAAAAATATTGTAAAATACCTCGTGTCTTGTTACTGTTTATCTCTTCTTGCCCTCTATTTCTGTTTTTTTTTAGGCCAAGTATACTCGAAAATAAGATAAAAAAAACAAACACAAAGTGTAAATATATATGGCAAGAAAACTCAAATGTTTTTTTTTTTTAAATATATAAAACAAAAAAAAGCACGCCTAGGGCATGAATAGTGAAAACCAAACCACAATGTGTTGAAAGTTACTTTACAAGAAAACAAATTATACTTGGACTTTCTGGAGCAATTGATGCTTTTCGTCGTTTGTCAACTGAGAAAAAATAGAAGGAAATGTAGCCTTTCCTTTTCGTTTCGGACTTTTTTTATACCGACGAAAGTTAGAATTGTTTTATTTACTTACTGGGATTTTTGCGAAAACGAAATTATTATCAATTTTTTTTTTTTTTTTTTGATTACCTATAGACCCGTTTATTCTTTTCGAGACACTCGGCTTCTTAAATTGTTTTCCTTACGGCTTGATATTAGCCCGAATTACAGATTCAAGCCTAATTGATCTAACAAATCGAGTGAGTATCGTCAGCAATAAATCGATAACACGCCATAACATATTTGAAAAAATACTATTGATGATAACAACACAAATATTTTAAACTTTTCCAACACAAAAACAAAAAAAAAAAAAAAAAGAAAAAAAAAAAAAAAAAAAAAAAAAAAAGATTCGAGATATGAGGATAGCTTTTCTTTTTGATCAATTCCCCCACCCCACAAAAATTCATAATTTTCGGAACATAGCGATAGTTTTTGGAACAGATATTCGGACAACTCTGTAACTTTCTTTACTTATTAATAAATCGGAAGATATTATTCTATCAAAGTAGATAACTTTTTTTTTTTTCCAACAAAATCAAAAAAGCTATAATTTGTTTTTTTTTTTTCACTTAAGCCTTAAGGCAAGTCCGATACAGTTTTTTGAAAAACCAGTAGATAGGAATTGTGATACCCACCCACTCCCGCCCGCTCCCACCTCCAGGCGCCGGCATAATACCATTCGATAACATTTTTAGCGATGGGACTCGTCCCAAAACTACAGGGGGACAGGGTGGGGAGGTGTCTTAGCAGAGGTTTCTTCTTTTTTACAAATTGAAATGCTAAACACGCCGTGGTGCCGCTTTGGCTGGGTCCGGTGGAGGCTTTATCTCGGTCTTTCGCAGTTTCTCGACTTTAGCTAATTTTTCCTCCTCTTCCTCCCTTTTTTTCATTTTTATCACCCATTTTCTTTCCATATCCCATCCTTTACTATCACTAATTAACAAGGAAGGGAAAGGCGCATAACATTTGAAGAAATTTGTGGGAAAGGGAGGTGCGTGGATGAAAGTGAAAGTAGGCCAAATAGAAAAGGTTTCGGGATGTAATGAGCCACAAATAATAATTAATATATTTTTTTTTATAATATTTCACAAAAGTTTATTTATAATTAAATCGATTTCCAGCTAGATAATTTTTTATGTCGTTTTTTAAAAAAAAAAAAAAACAAAACGCTTAAATTTATTGATTTGCCGTTATTACCGATAGCGACTTTTATGAAAAACTCCGCAAAAAAAAATTGATTTAATTTGTCTTAAAGCCACCACGTCCGCACGGTCTTCGGAGAGTGACGAGCGCTAGCCTTGAATTTGCCGAAGCGCAGTGCTAGGCTTTTTCGTTTTTTTTTCACGTTTGCTTTGTGATCTGCTATTTTAGTATTTACCCAAAGCTCTCGTTTTGTAGTTACGATTATATAAATTTGATATATTTAATCACAGTTTTCGTTATCTTTTCCATTGCATTATTATTTTGTATATCACATTGTTTTAGTTGTAGCTTGTCTATTGGATCTTTTGTTCTGTGTAAATTTTGGATAATGTGTGTTGGATTTGAGGCTAAGGTGATGTTTTGTTCTTTTAGTATGGATTGTGTCTATTGTACTAAGCTTTGGGATATATGTGACGCTGTAATATTTTCTTTAATTCGTTGTTGCATTTTTGTGGTTTATTGTGGGGGTTGCTATTTTTCATGATTTCCTGGTTTATTAGTTAGTTAGTTTCATGTAATCCAAGTGTCAGGGGTAATTATTATTTTTCAAAGATGGTGTGTATTTTTCTATATTAGTTTCATAGAATTTTTCGTGGCTAATCGCATTATTTTTTTTTTCGTTATTTTCAGTCCAGATTCTTCGCTTGTATTTTGATTTAATTTTCTTGGTTTGGAGGATAAAAAATAAAAATTAATCAGGGCGGACCAGAGGATGTTGTCGGTTTTCGAGTACCAATTATTTTTTTTTTTTGTTTGTTTTTTGAAAATAATACTGTTGTTGGCTTTGTGTATATCGCGAACATAATAGAAAACTAGAAAAGGGAAAGGGCGGGGTTCATAGCTCAGCTCCAAGCTTCTTCCATTTTTCTAATTGGTTAAATTTGTTACGTTTGTTTGGGTGGTTATTTGTTTAGTAGTGTCTTGAGGGGAGGATTTATTATTTATTCACCGTCTTTTGCCCTTTGCTACCTCACGAGAGTGGTTGCTGTGTCACTATTGCAAAAATGTCGTCTACACATTTGCCGAGCTAATGATTAAATTTTTAGTTCTTTTTTCTTGTTGTCGAATAATTTACTATGTTGTCGTTTTAGCCCGAATAGATTAGTGTTGTTTTGTCACTTAGGTCGTCCATGTTTTGTGACAATACTGGGGGTTTATTGTTGCGTGAGAGCGGATTTCCCATGGGCATATTCCCCAAAAAAAATGTTTTGAGTGTATACGTTTTGTTATTGCACATTGAAAATAATTGTTGTTTCTCTGAGGGCAGAACTAGTTTATGGGGTCGAATGTGTCAAGGTCTTTTGTTGGAATTTCTTTTGCTTTTGTGTTGTAAGTTTTTGTGTGTTTGAATTTTGTCCCCATCAAATTTTTTTTCCTCTTACTATTTTCTAATTGCTAACATTATAGGTATATTTGTAAACACAATGACCAAACGAAAATCAAACCGAAGCACATATATCTCTTCTTCACAAAAAATGATATTGCTATAATCTATGTTTCAAAATGTATGTATTTTTCTCCACATTCTACTTACAATATCACATATAATTGCTTAAGAGTTTTTTTACAATAAATTTTGATAGGTTGTAATTTGTTTGTAAACAAGGATGCACCATAATGAGGAGAGGAAGGGGGAGAAAGGGGAAAGGAAATGTGTTCGTTGTAAAAGCGGATATGCGGCTTATTGAATTTTCGGCAAGGGTCCATATGATAAATCTTGGCGCCCGCGGCGCCTGTGGTGTGGCGGCAGGGCGAGGTCCGCGGGGGGCCAAAGTTCAAGTAGTTTTAGATAGGTTTTGTTTTTTTGGATTTTGTTAAGTTGCGTTTTTCTCTCCTTTTTTTTTTTTTTTTTGTTTTTGTTGTTTTTTGTAAAGACAGCGCAGAGTCTTAAAGTCCAAGACCTCTTCGAATAAAAATTTCATTTTTTTGTGATTTTTTTTGTTTTTTTTTTTTTTTTTTTATGTTTTTCTGTTTTTTTTTTCTTTTTTTTTTTTTTTTTTGTTCGCTCTCTTAGACGCGTAGGGTTGTTATTTGGTATTGGATTGTTCTTATGTGATTGTATGGTTTTTTTTTTGTTCTTGTCTTCCAATAAAGGGTTCATGTTTTTCTTTGTATTGCGCATTACGTACCATTTGCTATCTCTGTCTTGTTAACCTTGTCCGCGCGTAGGAGATCGACCATTTTTGCAATAATCATGAAACGCAAAGCTCATCGTGAATATAACTTAATCCTCAAGACCTCAAGACTCAAGACACTAAACCCCAAAATAAAATACCACCACAAAAACTACAATTTACAATTCTAGAAATAAGATAGAAGAACAATTGCGAAAAGGAAAAAGGGGAGGTTTTTTTGAGAAAAAAGAGGAAAATGGATGGAAAAAAAAAAAAAAAAGTGTGTAGAGCATGGGGCATCCCCCCCTTTTTCTTTTTGTCTTTCTTTCTCATAGTCGAGTTTCAAACCATAGATAACCCGATATTTCCAGCATACACAAAGCCAACAACAGTGATATTGTAAATTGTGTACTCGAAGCCACCATCCTCTGGTCGCTGATTAATTTTTTATATATCCTCCCAACACCAAGAAAATATAAAATCAATACATCGAAGAATCTGATACGAAAAATCATAAGACGATTAGCCCGACGAAAAATTCCATGAAACTAATATAGAAAAAATACACCACAATCTTGTGGAAAAATAATAATAAATACATAATACTTACCGACCACTTGATACATGACTTATAAACCAGGAAAGGAACATCAGAAAAATAGCAACAATTTCATATAAACCACAAAATGCAACAACAGAAGAGTAAAGAGTTATATGACAACAGTACAGCGTCACATATATATCCCAAAGCTTAGTAACAATAGACCACAACATACTAAACATACATAAAAGAACAAAACATCACCTAGCCTACAAATCCAACGACACCGATTAGCTCCAAACATTTTTACACACAAGAACACAGGAGAATCAATTCGACAGCTACAACAAAACAATGTGATTTAATATATAACAATTATACAAAATAGAATGTGCCATGGAAAAGAGAGACGAACGAAAACTGTGATAAGATATTATATCGGAACTACAAACGAGAGTTTGGTATACGGCGAATAGCAGAACAACAACGCAGACGTTGAAAAAACAAAAGCCTAGCACTGCGCTCTCCAACACATAATAAGCAGTGTGGCCATACAGCTGATTTTAACAACACCAAAATTATTGATAAGGAAAAAAGAGAATTGACCAGATACAGATTGGAAAGCTTGCACATATTGAGAAATAGAGAAAAGACGATCAACAAAAAAGAAGAACTACGACTGCATAGGCGCTGCATACATGTTATGTTTAAGTAATAATTTTAGTAATGACAAAACTACCACGCAGGGTACGGATGATTAATCTTTAAGTGTTCATATACTGTTTATTGTTATTGTAAGTCAAATTGGTTGTTCTACATGTTAAATGTTATGAATGTTTATACATATACAATAATGTTTGTTATCTTTTATGAAAAATAAATAGTGTAGCCCCTGATGATGCTGGAATATTCAGCGAAACGTGGGCAAGAAGGTGAAATAAAGCGTTTATTTGCACCAAACATAATTAGGTCTAACTAGCCTACGACCCTTACTAATATTTAATTAAAACTGACCGCAAAAACAACAAAATTTAATCTCGGAAGGCCTGCCGATATAAGTACATCATTTATTTTTCACCAACCAAAACAACAACACTGGTTCAAGATGAAAGACTTCTACAAACATATGAAGCTTAAACACGGAGAAGATACATGTATGAGGCTTAAACACTACAGCAATCAAAAACACAAATTGGCAAAACAGACAGAACAACTTAAATTTCTACTGCGATGCAAGCAATATGGACTAATACCCAACTTCCGCAAAAAACTCCATAAATAAGGTAACAATTAATACAACATCAGGAAAAATCAGAAAACAAATGGAAAATTCGAAACTTTTATTTTTAACTAAAATACTGAATATCGATATAACACAAACAAATATAAACATCAAAATAACAAAAGATCAATTATACCATACACAACAGCAACTAAAAGCAAATATTAAGCCCCTTAGAGTTCGACGCGTTCGTGGAAAAACAACAAATCCAAAGCCAAAAAACCGCGCAAGAAGCCGCACTTACACAAAATTCCAAATTAGAGAAAATGAAAGATGAAAAATGAGAAAACTGGGAATAGGCAAAAACAACAACTGGTTCGTGAACAAAACCAACATTATTTTTCCAACAGAAGTGAGGTGGTACTTTCAATGGGGAAAAAAGTTTACCCTACCAACAACAAGTAAGAGTTTTTCACCAATACGGATTGTAGCAGAAATGGAACAAATAATCACGGGTATAAAAGACGATAAAGATAAGGATATAGCAAGGAACAAATTAAGCAACAACATACTACTTTTCAAACGAAATATCAGACACAACTCTGCTGAAAATTCTTATTAGCAGCATTTAATCAAACAAAAATCATTTCTGAAATCCCATACCAATATTATAATAACAGGACGCGGACAAGGGTAACAGACAGTAGCAATGTACGAATCGCAATACAAAGAAAAAATGAACACATTATTGGAAGACAAAAAAAACATACAAAATCACAAGAACAGACCAACCAACACACTACAGCGAAAAAAACAACAAAATAGTCGAAGAGCTTTACAAAACAAAACAAATCAGCAAAAGAGAGAAACAGCAACTAACTTGCACAGCCGCCGCGGCACAAGATTATATGGACTGCCGAAAATTCATAAGCCGCATATGCCCTTACGACCCATTTCCTCCTCAGTTATGGTGCCCTGTTACAACCTATCAAATTTATCGGAAAAACTCTTAAGCAACTTATATCTGATAATTATAATGTGGAAAATGCATACATTTTGAAAGATAGATTTAAGCAATATAATGTTTGTGAGAAGATATACTAGTTTCGTTTGATGTCGTGTCAGTTGTTACAAATATACCTATAATGTTAGCAATTAGAATATAATGAGAAAATGGGACAAAATTCAACACACAACTACACATCACAAAAGCAAAATTCCAACAAATACTTGACTTCTGCCTCAGAGAAAACAATTATTTCATGTGCATAATCAAACTATACACTCAAACTTTGGAATGCCCATGGGACATCCGCTCTCACCACAATACCGATATTGTCATGGACGACCTAATTGACAACACTATCTCGGAGCTAAAACAACAACATAGTATTGACATTAAATTTATCACCAAATATGTAGACGACATTTTTGCAATAGTGAAACGCAAAGACGTGAATATAATCCTCGAGACACTAAACAAATACCACCACAAACTACAATTTACAATAGAAATGGAAGAAAATGAGAGCATCCCTTTTCTAGATTTCGCATACACAAAGCCAACAACAGTATTATTTTAAATTGGTACTCGAAGCCAACATCTCTGGTCGCTCTGATTAATTTTTATCCTCCCAACCAAGAAAGTATAAAATCAATACAGCGAAGAATCTGATACGAAAAAATAATGACGATTAGCCACGAAAAATTCCATGAAACTAATATAGAAAAAATACACACAATCTTGAAAAATAATAATTACCCCGACCACTTGATACATGAACTAATAAACCAGGAAATCATGAAAAATAGCAACCCCCACAATAAACCACAAAATGCTACAACAGAAGTAAAGAAATATTACAGCGTCACATATATCCCAAAGCTTAGTACAATAGACCACAACATACTAAAGACAAAAATCATCACCTTAGCCTACAAATCCAACAACACATTATCCAAAATTTACACAAGAACAAAAGATCCAATAGACAAGCTACACAACAACAAACAATGTGATATACAAAATAGAATGCAATGGAAAAGAGAACGAAAACTGTGATAAGATTTATATCGGAACTACAAAACGAGAGCTTGGTATACGAATAGCCGAACACAAAGCAGACGTGAAAAACAAAAGCCAAGCACTGCGCTCTCCCACACATAATAAGCAGTGGCCAGTACAGCTGATTTTAACAACACCAAAATTATTGATAAGGAAAAAAGAGAATTGACCAGATACAGATTGGAAGCTTGCACTATTGAGAAATAGAGAAAAGACGATCAACAAAAAGAAGACTACGACTGCTATAGGCGCTGCATACATGTTATGTTTAAGTAATAATTTTAGTAATGACAAAAACTACCACGCAAGTGTGGTACGGATGATTAATCTTTAGTGTTTCATACTGTTTTTGTTATTGTAAGTCAAATTGGTTGTTCTACATGTTAAATGTTCATGAATGTTTATACATATACAATAATGTTTGTTATCTTTTATGAAAATAAATAGTGTAGCCCCTGATGATGCTGGAATATTCAGCGAAAACGTTGGGCAAGAAGGTGAAATAAAGCGTTTATTTGCACCAAACATAATAGGTCTAACTAGCCTACGGATCCTTTTCACTAATGCTGTAAACAAATTACTCCAATATACGGCGCCAGGTATTGCAAAATGGTTTGATTTAG